>PVHY01006360.1:16292-75257 GCA_004024945.1 Uropsilus gracilis | reverse complement strand
ATAAATAAATAAAAATTGGCAAAGGACTTTAGTAGACATCTCTCAAAGAACATATACAAGTAACCATAAGCACATGAAAAGATGCTTTAACATCACTAATTTTAGGGGAAGTAAGCCAAATCCACAATAAGATACCACTTGGCACTTTTGGGTTGGTTGTTTTAAAAAAAGAAGAAGAAGAAAGAAAGAAAGAAAGAAAACAGCAAGGGTGACCTACCAGTCTTTTGCATCACTGGAGGCAATGTAAAGTGGTGTATCTGCTGTGGAAAATGGTATAATGATTCCTCAAAAACTTAACCATGGAATCACCATGCAATCCAGTAATTCCACTTCTGAATACATATGTAAAGAAATGAAAGCAGAGTGTCAAATAGACACTGTGCACCTATACCAAAGCTCCTAGCCACGTTATTTATTCATAATAGCCAAAAGGTAGAAGCAATCCAAATATCCATTGACAGATACCTGGATGAATAAAATGTGGTGTATACATATGCTGAAATATCTATTCAGCTTTCAGAGGGGAAACAACTCTATATGCATGCTACCATGTGGATGAATCACAAGAACATTAAAGCAATGATACAAGTGGATCACAAAATGACAGATTTTCAGATGACTCCACTTAAATGCAATTTTTAAAATAATCAAGTTCCTAGAATGGTGGTTTCCTGGAGCTAGGTGGGAAAAGAAATCCAAGGAGAGGTAGTGTTTCATGAGAGCAAAGTTTCAGTTTGGGGAAAATGAGAACATTCTAGGGGTTGATGATGATGGTGTTATAACGTTGTGGGTGTGACTGAACTGTCTAGTTAAGAAAAGGTTAGGCTGGGCACAGAGGCTCGTGCCTGTAAGCTTCAGCCTATGAAGTGGCTGGGGCCAAGGATCGCGGTTCGAGTCCCGCCTGGAGCCTGTAGCGAGACCTAGTTCCAAAAAAATAGCTGGGCGTGGTGGCGCATGCCTGTAATCCCAGCTACCTGGGAAGCTGAGGCTGGGGATTGCTTGAGTCTGTGGTACCCCAGGCAACATGAGCCTGCGGTTCTACGGGCAAAAATAGCAAGACCTAGTCTCAAAGAAAGAAAAGGTTAAAATGGTTAACTTTATGCTATGCGTATTTTGCTAATACACTAGATCTGCAACCCAAACCTATAGACTCCACATTTTTTTGAGAAGTTTCCTTTTTTTTTAAATTGTTTACTTGATAATATCATACACAGTCATTCCTCCCCACATGGTCCCCTTGGGGATGCCCCTCTACCCCACCCGTTTGGTCATTCCCTCTCCTTTCTCTTTACTGTTTGTTGGTCCATTTAGCCCTTATGTTTTTTTTTTTGTTTTTTTTTTTGAGGTTAGATCTCACTATGTTGCCTGGGAAACAGCAGACTGTCATTGCCCGGAGTACCCAGGACTGAAGTGATGCCCAGGTAGCTGGGATTACAGGCGCGTACCACCACTCCCAGCTATTTTTTTGAGACTAGGTCTCACTATGTTGTCCCAGGTGGGTCTCGAACCCGTGCACTCAAGCATTCCCAGTTTCAGCCTTCTGTCCTAGGCTTGAGATTAAAGCCACACACCACCATGGCTGGCTTTAAGTCTTTTTCTGTTTTGTTTTTCTTAATTTATTTTCCTCCTCTGAGCATTGTCCTTTTCCTAGGTGAGCTTCAGTGTTCCAGGGGCACAGTAGACCGTGCTTTTTATATTTCCAGTCTTAGCTTGCATCGCACAGCTCATCCAAGTTCGTTTGGAGTCCAGTAGTACCAGTTGCTCCATTCTTTATCACTTCCATACTGTCATTTGTTGAAAAAATTCCCTGGAAGGGAGATATGTCGATTGAAGGTTGATCTGGTTGGTCTCATTGTTCATGGACAGATGCTTAGTTGTCAGGCCACTGCCTTATTTCTGTGGCCCTCCTCCCCCTGTCCATGGGGGAGGAGGGCGCCACACTTTTGCTAGAGGCCACTCTAGGCCACAATTCTGTCTCCTTTGTCTTGCTGAGAATGATGGTGTTGGAGCAATTCCAATTGTCCTCTCCATGGTTGGTCTCACAATCCTGTGTTCCTTAGCCAGCTCGACAGACTTTCTGGGTCCTCCCAGGGGATATGTGTCTCCAGTGCTCTTGCTCAAAATGCTCTTCTCGTCTATTTCTTCTGTTGGATTATTTACTGAGTTCTTGTTCCTGATGAGGACTGATTGGAGAGGGAGTAGTCCAGAGAGGGGGTTAAATACCACACCACCGACCTCACCCCCTCCCCAGTGAGCCAGAAGGCTCCGCAAGGAGTTCCCGACCCCCCAGCCCCAGCCCTGGCCCATTCACCTGAAACTCAAGGCCGGACTGGCCGAAATCCCAGTATAGATTTGATGTGTTTTTAACCTTACCTCTCTGTGCTTCCTTCTTTCCCTTAGGTTGTCCAAACCAGTGCCCTCACATCACTTGTGTGCAATAAAAATGAGGTGAATATGTGAACTAATACATAACTGGAAAATAACCTGGCTGCTTTAAGGGGAGGAACTTAGTCCACACAAAGAATGCATTCAGATTTATAATTAATGTAAGGGTTCCTTCTCTCTTGGCAAAAAGCAAACATTTTCCCTGGTGTCTTGAAAGTTATCATAAAATTTCAATTCAATCTCTGACTTTGGGACGTCTAGAAGGTTCCATTTGCACCCATTCAATTCACACTTTTGTGAACTTCACCGTATATGTCTGTGTTCACCATGTGAGAGATTGTTTGGCCGATCTGTGTGCATTCCAGGTGTCACCTTTGAGTAGAAACATTTTGAAGGCAAAAACACTCTTTTCTGTATCACTTCAGAAAGCTTATGTACCCAACTGCTACTCTACACCCCCACAGTGGATCTGGTATTTGGACAAAACAGGAAAAACTTCGAGACAAGCCCTCAGCTTCAATTCACTCCCTTATCAATTCCTGTTTATTTTTACATTCTGGATGTCTTCCACTTTCTTCCTCTTCGTTGCCATCAAACTTTCACCTTTCACTGGGCTACTTGCAGAAGCCTCCAAACTGGTCTCCTTTCTTTCTTGCATCCTCTCACACATCTTAGTTCACTCCCCACAGAGCGGCCAGGTTATTTTCCAGCCTATCAACCTGATTACATTCTACCCTGGCTGAACCCTTGAATGATGTCCCGCTGTGGAAGTGTAAAGACAAAACCTCCTAATTCGGCGTGCCTGGCCTTTGTCTGTTCTGGCATCTTTATTGAGGTATATTCAAGCCTCAGATGGAACTGCTTCTTGCATCTTCTCTTGCCAGAACTCTTTTGGTTCCCAAAATGCACAAATCTCACTGCAACATCTTCATGCACACAGACACTTCTCCCTGCACCCCCACTTTTCACTTATTCTTTTGTGCACCATTCACTCCATCTCCTATTTGATCCTTATTTGTCCTTCAGTTCTCAAAACAGTCAAAACAAGAGTCATTTTCTCACTAAAAATTCCTCTGACCTCTTCCACACCCTACCTGCACTATGTCAGTTTCTAATAACCTACCATGGATTATGTTCCTTTCCTTCAGAGCACTTCAGAGAAAGTACACATTCCTTCTCAGCACTATTTGATCAGCAGCTATCTTCTGCAGTGGGCAGATCCTATGTTCCATCAGAATACTTTTACCCATGAGTGACTTACCTGGTGCAAAACTTGCTATCTAATAGTTGCTCAGTAAAACATGTGTGTGGAAGGAAGGAAAGAAGCAAAACAATAGGATCCTCATCTGGAATTTTTGGAGACCACAAAGCATCACATTTGCCCACACCACTACCAATTTGACATGATAGCTAAAATACAGCAGACAGATCTCCAAGTTTCATCTTGGTTCTGTAGGTCTAGAGAATTGCCAAGATCCCCTAAGTTTTGGTTTTGCCCATTTATTTTAAACAACAAGTATAGAATTCCTACTAAGTGCAAAATATATATATATTAGAAAAAGTGCTTCTTATCCAGAAGGGATGCCTTCTGAAGAGGAATATATCAGGATTTCACGGGGGAGTCCCAGGGTACAAATAACCACCCCCAATGTTATGGACATTTGTTTGGTATGTGAGTGAATGAGGAAACAGAAACAGAGATGATAAGGCAGTTTATGACTTACTCTTAACTCTGGGAAAGGCATGGAACTAAGACTCTACCATAAGGAATTTGCTATAATAAAGGGGGGGGAAGTACATGCATAACACAGAGAAGTTCTCACAAAGGGTGAGGGTTTGCTGGTAACTGAGACTGGACTCTGTAGGGTAGGTGGGACCTTGCTGAGAGTCATGAGGGACAGTCACCTGAACCTCTTTCTGAGAGAGATGGTGACAGCTCACTAGTTAATTGGCAGAGAACCTCTGAAGCCTTTTACCGCATTTTGAGTACTATCTCTTAACAGCGGATAATTCTAGTATATTCAACTACGCAGCAATTGTGTTCAGCTGACAAATGATAATAACTCTGTGAATTCAATGTACTTAATGTTTTTCCTTTCTTCCTTCCTACCTAACAAGGTCTTGATTCATCAGCATAATCAGTTTATGGGAGAAATCATTCCAACCACTGAAACAGGAGACTAGTTTGAAAAAAGTTGACATATCTGGAGCTAACTGGTGGTTTCTGCCTGTATCTGTTCTTACTGAGCAGTCAAATATCTAGCACTCTCTATAACTTTATCAGCTCAGTTTGACCCTTATAGAAACATGTAAATGAGGGCAGGTCTTTCCAGAAAAAGATATGGAGAAGCAGAAAACATAGATGGTGTTAGAGAAGACTATGACATCAACCACATGTGTCTGGGAATGCCTGGTCTCTCGGCATGAGGTAGATAGAGCCTGTTACCAATGATGGTTAGCCCTTACTCAGTGGCAGACATTATTCCAGAGCCTGTGTATGTACTAAGTCCTTTAATCCTTACCGAAACCTCAGGTAGGCAAAGTCATTGTCATCCACATTTAAAAGAGGTGTGAGCGTGAACTGAAGCACAGATGGGCTAAATCACTTATCCAAGGTCACACAGTATGAGCATTTGAACTCAAGAGGTCTTATATCATGGCCCATGCTCTTACCCACCACATTTTTTTTTTGAAACTAGATTTCACTATGTTGCCTGCAGTAGTCCCAATCCCGTGGACTCAAGCTATCCCCAGCCTCAGCCTCCCAGGTGGCTGGGATTGCAGGCACACACCACAGCACCCAGCTGCTTTTTTAAGACCAAGTTTCGCTATGTTACCCGGGGTAGTTTCGAACCCATGAACTCAAGAGATCACAGGCGTCTTGCCTCCCAGCACTTGGAATACAAGTGCGTGGCACTAAATGACCTTACCCAACCAACACATTTGACAGTTTTTCACCCATAAAGCTGAAAGCAAGAACATAGGAAGTCAGGCAACCTGGCTTTAGGAAAGGCCTTTTCAATTCTGGCTGTGTGCTCTTGATGCTATTGTCTAATCCAGCAGACGCATTCATATGCCTCCAAAGTCTTAAACTTGAGAAAGAGCTTTTGGTTGGAGTTTTCTGTCTTAAGCAGCTAGTTATGTCTCCAGCCTTCATCTTCAGCTGAATCACTGATTTCACCTTCTGCTCAGCACTGCCCTTCTTCTATAACCTGTTCTGAATTAGGACATAGTAAAACAGGCTGAGCTGTACCAAATGGAAACCAAGAACAGTCTCACATCACTTAATGATGGGACTACATTCTGAGAAATGCATCATTTCTCACTAGGTAATTTCATTCTTGTGTGAACATCATAGGATGTAATCACCCAAATCTTGGTGGTATAGCCTCACGTACTTTTGGCTTTTCATTTGGTCTAATCTATTGGAACCATATTATACATGGAGCCCATTATGAACCAGAACATCACCGAACACATGACTGTCTTGGACAATGCAGCTCTTGGCTCTATTCCAGGTCCCAGAAATCTACTGTGGGCTTCTGAGCTCTCATACAGCTGGATCCACATTTCCCTCATGGGAACAGTTCCTCTGTCCTGTTAATGGAGTGTCAGGAGAGTCACGCATTCTTCATCCCAATTCCCCCATGTACTCTCGTTATGTGATCAGGTTTCAGCTGATATTTCCTTTCAAGTTCTGATTTCAGAAAATGTAACACCCAATTCTAGTGTCTGAGTTGGACTCTGCATGCACTTACCAGTCCTTCAAGAGGAATGTTGCTCCTGAGAGGAACCCTCAGTACAGAGGGGTCTCGCTCTCACTTAGCCACTTGCCACACCTGCACCCCAAAGCTGCTGTATCCACAGGCAGGTAAGCCTAGTATGACCTTTGCTTGCTTTTGAGATGTAATTCATTAACATAAAATTCACTATAACCTTTTCAAGTTTGTAGGTTGTAGATTTTAGAGTATTCACATTATAATACAACAATCACCATTGCTTAATTCCAGAATTGTTTAAAATTTTTTAAATTTTTGAATAAACTCTATGCTTATCATTAGTCCATCCATTTCTTCTCCCTCCAACCCCCTGGCAACCATTAATCTTTCTCTCACTATAGATTTGCTTATGTATTCTGACTAGAGTTGTCCTTTTTCTGGCATCTCTTATTTAATATAATGTTTTGAAAGATTGTTATAACATGAATCATCGTAAGAGGAATGATTCCTTTTTGTGATTCAATAATATTCCACTGTGTGGGATAAATCATGTTTTGCTCATTTATCAGTTGATGGACATTTGGGTTTTTCTACGTTATGCTATTAGGCATGGCATTCCTGTAAAAGTCTGTATCTACTGCTTTTTCAATTATCCTGAGTTTATACCAAGGAGTAGAATTGTGGCATCTGATAACCCTGTGTTTAACTTTTGAGGAATTTCTAAACTATTTTGGTTTAGAATGGTAAAGGTACCATTTTATACTCTCACCAATGACATTTTAGAGTTCCAGTTTTTCCACATCTTCATCAACAAGGTTATTTTCCTACCTGGTATTTCTTGGATCCTCTGGCAGTGGGCATATTCTTGAACTTGGTGAGTTCTTTTAAAAGTAGCTAAAAGTGCTTGACTTTGAGGACAGAACCCTAAGTTTAGGTCAGTTCTGTCCAGTAGAGGCAGGTATATTGTGGGGAGGGGGAGAAGGGGTTGAAGGAGTAGGGGAAGAAGGCAAGGTTTTGCTTTTTAAAAAAATCACCATAAACTTTATTTTCTTCTCTGTTAAAATAATAATAGGATTGTTGGGGCAATTAAATTGGAGACTGTGCCAAACCCTTAGCACAAAACCCTGCTTCAATAAACCATAGTTTTCATGATTACCATCCTAATTGCCTTCCCTGCGAGATTTCTGACATGAGTCATTTGACCAGTTAAAAGAGATGCCTGAAGAAACCGTCAAATCCAAGGGCTGTTTCAGGAATAGGAAATAGTGCCAAACAAGTAACCTACAATCAGGGAGCTAATTTCTGCTAGGACAAAAGCTTTAATAAACAAGTCAACTTAAAAACAAAGATGATAGTAAGAGGGGTGTGTAGTACATGATAAGATATAATAGGTAATGCGATAGTGAGTTAGGTGAGAGTCTATTCAGCTGGCAGAGCCAGGGCAGGCTTGGGGGAGAAGGAACAGTGCACTTTGGAGATGGGAAGGTAGACAGAAGTCTAGAGCAGCAAGTTCACACAGAAGGAACCTCAGACACTAAGTTCTAATGATGGCTGAGAGGGATTGAAAAGCTGAGAAAAATGAGGGGTAGAAGGCAGGGCAGGGCCGGGGAGCAGCTCTGAGCAAACCCAGGATCATGGAAAAGAGACAGCAGAAGCCAAAAGAGCTGATGAGGCACGGTGCTGGAGACAGCAGCAAGGAAAGACAACTGAGAGAGGGGCCCAGGAAAAGAACATTAGTGAAACTGGGCCAGACCCCGAGTGTGATATTTGGCAGGAGTTCTGGGTACTTTATGTTCTCTGTAGTTGGCAGGAGTCAAAGGAAACCTCACTCGAGAGCTTTAGCATGCTCCCTCCCTGCACCGCTGTCACTCGCTTTTGGAAAGCCCTGTCCTCATTCTGATATCCTTATTTCTGAGACAGAGCACCCAATCACACATTTGTTGCAGCATTTCAGCCCTAGAAGAACAGTGTGTATTGATACAAGTGCTGGAAGTTCTAAAAAGAGAAAGAATAAGTCTGGGGTCTCTTTGTGTCTCAGGGAATGTTCTGGAAATAAGCTAGTGGGGTTGAAATTGTAATGCCACAATATCCAAGCACAAGCATTATGGATTCACCACAAACAGTCCAATTCACAGCCTGGCAGTTGGCCCCAATGCCTCCTGTAATCTCTCCATGGTCATCCAAATAGCCATAGAAGACTCCAGGAGCGTGAGATAGTGTCATGAAAGACAAGGATTTTAGACTCAGCATTCATGGATTCTGTCAGTGCTCTGGGCTCCACCACAGATTTTCTTTTACCAACAGATTTTCTTTTAACTACTCTCAGCCCTAATTCTCCATTTGTGAAATGGAGAAGACAGCTATTCAGTAGCATCAAGGACCCAACATATATACAGTTGAGCTGGGTTCTGGGCACTTAGGTAACCCTCAGTATATGTCACTCATTATCATTTATTATTAATATTTCTCCTCCTCCTTCTCCTCCTCCTCCTCCTAATTTAAGAGCCCCCACCAGTGAAGGATTACCATGTTGTGCAAAAACAAACAAACAAATAAACACAGAGGTTAAAGCCCCAAGAAGAACAGTGATCCAAACTATAATAAGAATTTGAGGATTTGAGAAAGATTGGTTCAGGAAAAGGGATAATAGACTCTACATTAAAGAGTGATATTAAATAGGTTAGTGTTTTAAACCAATAGTAAGTCAACATAATTTCATTAAGTAACTCCAAGATGGGGAAGGGTCAAAACTAATATTTCATTGGCATAACCTACCTGGTCTGGAATATGTCACATTCCAGACTTTACATTTCTTGATGCATTTAATCTCCATTACTATTCTGAGATTTCTTTTTTTATTATTATTCCCATTTGGCTGATAGGGAAACCGAGGTGGAGAGACCAAAGTATACCCATAATGATGCCCTGGTGTCTAACTCCTATACCAACTGACTTTTCTCTGTAATCAAATTTGAGGAAGCCCCAGCAAAACCCATCTAATAGCTGCAGATATTATGAATGCACAGATCCAAGTATATTCCTCCAAATGTGACAGCTGCACACTGCAGTTATCATAGGGCAAGGAATGGAGCCCTGGGACACAGACACATAAGCATCTGTGTGTAAAACTGAAATGATAAAACCTCTCTTTGGGCCAGGCATGGTGGTGCATGCCTGTAAGTGGCAGCCTAGGAAGCCACGGCCGGGGCCAGGGATCGCAGTTTGAGTCCCACTGGGGGCAGGAAGCGAGACCTAGTCCCAAAAAAATAGCCAGGTGTGGTGGTGCACGCCTGTAATTCCAGTTACCTGGGAAGCTGAGGTTGGGGACTGCTTGAATCTGTGGTACCCCGGGCAACATGAGCCTGCAGTTCCACAGGCAAATATAGCGAGACCTAGTCTAAAAAAAAAAAAAGTCTCTGACAGAGCACAGAGGACAAAGGATGCCTTCTCTAAGTCTCCAAGGGCTGAGAAACCATCATCAGGGAAGGAGAGGTGAAATCCTCTAAAAGAGGTGGAGTGTTTTAGAGTAGGACTTCTGGAGTTACATGCTAGAAAGGCATGGGAAGGTCTGGGGTAATTGAAACCAATGTATGGAGGTGGAAGAGCACAGGGATTGTTCAGGAAAATACTTAGATCACCTGCTAAGTAGGCTGGAAGAGGGTTCCAAGGGTAGAGGAGCGGGAAAAGGAGGGTACCCCTGAAGGCAAGATGCTTTGCACCCCAAACTGGTTTCAGACTGTGCCCTGTGGGCAGTGAGGAGATACTAACAGCTTTTTGACTGAGATCGGCTTAATCAGATCAATGTTTTAGGACATTACTTCCAGTCATTTTGTAATAGATGCTGCAAAAGAGAGTGAAGGCATAAAGGTCAGGTTCTTCCTTGAAGGTCAGCACACCTACCTTTGGAACCTATAGGTGGGGGGCCCTTTTAGTAGACAGAAAGGGAGCATTTCAAGGAAGCCACCGAGTCTGGCCTTCTGAAGAGCTGCCAGTCCAAATCATCGCTCCCGACCTTGCTCTCAGGTCCCTGATGAGGAAGCCTGCTGGGGTAATGGCAGCACCATCAGCCTTAATTTCCACTGCACAGAAGGACAGAGAAGCCTTTATTAGTATAACAAAGGCTCCTAAAACAGTCTTCAGCTGAGACAAGAGCATTTTCAGGACAGAAATGATTGTCCCCAACCCTTAAGTCCCCAGAATGGGCCAGGAGAACAGCATGGTCTGGGGCAGGGGATGAGGCTCAGGCTTCCATCCTGTTTGTTTATGAACAATTGCATTGCAATGTCTTTGGATAATTCAGTTTTCAGTTCAAAGCAGGAAGAAGGCCAACTTCTAGAAAGAGCTTGAGGTTGCAAGGGAGGTTATTTAGGCTATCCAGACGTTCCAGAGGAGCAAGGAGTCCAAGCCAAAAAAGGCTCACGTAGAATGAGGACTCTATGGTAGTGGCCATATGCAGCATCTTCATTGTCACCCTGCCGTGGACCCTGCTAGTCACCGAGGTCTATTGATTCTCATTTGTCAGCTGCACTGAGGTCTCTCCTGTCCCTCCTTCTCCATGACTCATGACCTACACAAAGTTCTTCATGGTGCCTTACATGGACCAGTGACTTCCCTTTTGGCCCTCTGTCTCCTGCCTTTAACCTAATCCATCTATCATGCAATTAACAGAATGTTCTTTTTAATCTATAAGTCTGATGCCATCATCCTACCACTCAACAGTATTCAGTGGTCCCTCAGTCACTAACCAAACACACAATCTGTCCCATTTGCTTGGCTTCCAGAGTTGTTCATAATTGGGCTCCTGCTGGTCTGTCCCACGTCATCTTCCACAACTCCCCCTCCAGAACTGCATGCTCTAGTAACACTCAATTATTTCTAGCTCTCAGAACATGTTACTATATTCTCTTGCTGCTTCCTGATTTTTGTACATTTCATTCTCTCTGCCTACATAATATGCCCACTTACCTCTTGCCTGACAGTCCACTCCAGAATCAAGAGCTTCTTCCTAGTCATCCTTCATTCTTCTGGACAGCCTGGGGGATCCTTCCCTTAAACTCTTCCTACACTTTACAAAGCATGCCACGAAAGCAATCACATGCTGTACTAAGTGTGCATGCTGATTTATCCATTTGACATTTGACAACATTTGCCAACAAGTCCTCCATTTGACAAGTCCTCTTTGGAGGAAAGTCTTTGTCTTAAAAAAATTAGATAAGTTTTAGGTTTACAGCAAAACTGAGAAGGTTCAGAGTTCCCCCCCCCCTATATATGTGCCTACTACCACACCTGCAGAAAATCCTCCACTATCAACCCCACTCTTTGAGTGATGCACTTGTTACAATCTGCAAACCTGCATTCACATATCATTGTCACCTGAGGCCCAGAGCTTACCATTAGAATTGACTCTCAGTGTTGTACATTCTGTGGGTTGGGAGAACCATACCCACTATGACAGTATCACCCAGAGTATGCTCACTGGCCTAAAAAGTGCCAGTATTCTGCCTCTTCATCCCTCATTCCTCACTTATCCTTGACCACTGTTCATCTTTTTACTCTCTCCTTAGTTTTGCCTTTGCCAGAATGCCATGTACTTGGAGTCATAGAGTAGATAGCCTTTCATGAAATCTTGTATTGTAATGTCTATGTCCAGAACCTACCACATTTCCTACTATGCATGTGTGCAGATGACTGATTTAGTAGATGTGTATTTAGGGAAAGGAGAGCAAGTACTCTGAACTTGAACTCTAAACTCAAAGAGGTGTCCTCTGGGCTGTTTTGAGGCCAGTCCGATTTTGCTTTATCTCCAGACCTCATCCACAGCCCTTGTAGATTAGCACAGTCTATTTTATATGACAACGGTTCCATATATATGTAATGAAGACATAATCCCTGTGCTCAAAATGACACAGTAAGTCAAGTTATGTTCCTCTATCGAGCTATTCCTGTCCCTCTTTAGATGTCCCTTAGAAGTCCTGGGACTCCAGTCACTTGTTCTTTCACTGATTTACTCAACAAAGTTATAACAGGTCAAATGCTGTCTTCTGCTTTTTAGTTGGAAACTTCTGGAAGGACAAGGCGATGGTTAAGTGACTTGTGCTGTGGGCATCCAAGAACAGAACCTTTCCCCCAAAGTCTGTGATGCCTAAGTCCTTGGGGCTCCCGGGATTTTTTCCTGCCACAGCTTGGCCAACTGTCCTAGCTCAACAAGTTGTTCTTCAGGCTCTGGAGTTCCCGTTGTACTCCAGTCAGCACCAGACAGTTTGGTGTTAATTGCTCTCTAATTGTTTCAAGTGCTCTATTTTTATCTACCCAGCTCACTGCACTCTCCTTGCAAATGGTCTGGTCTTTAGTTCACATTGCCACTGTGCCTCCAGCACTCAGTAAAAGCTTGTTGATTGATTTTTCTATGAGCAGCAATCATTTCCAAGGCTGCCCTGAAATATGGATCTCTCCCAAAACTTGGTTGTGCCTTCTACTCCCTAAGATCTCCCACTCCAGTCCCAGCACATCCCGCTTACCTGTTTCTTCTGTGGTTATCAACTGACTCTTAGGATAGAAATTCCTTGTTCTCCTCTCCAAAAAGGGAGCAAACCTATTTCATTGACCATCCACAGCACTGCAGTGCAACCTCTAGATCTCCCCTCACCTCTCTCTCCTCCTGTCTTTCTCCCCCTGCCTTTTTCTCTCTCTCCCTCCATCTCTCCTTCCCTCTCTCTCTTTTTGCACAAGGGCTCTCTTGTCAAGAAATGTTATTCTTATTAGCAGCCTCATGCCTCATGATCTATTTTTATCGCTTCACACAACTTATTAAATACTGCTGGGACCTGCTGGGGTGAATGAAGCCTTCACGATTGAATTTCTATGCTTTCTGTTTTATTCTCTCGAAAAGCAGTTCAAGGAAGGGAATCTTAAGGTGAGGTTATGTGGGGAGAGAGAGGTTCCTTTCTATGAGGCATGGGGGGGGTAATGCTCAGAAGTGACTGTGGATGCGAGGGCCTAGGAGGCAGCATCACCCTGGCTCTCAGCACCTTGTTGCTTAGCTTCTGAAATGACCATAAGGTGGTAAGGACACTTGGAGCTCTGCTCCAGGAATGCTTCTTAGAGCTCAGAGAGCTGTGGACATTTTTCTAGAAATTGCCCATCTGGCTTTCTGAAACTGCTGTGCCCCAAAGCAGACTGAAGCAGAGGGTTTGACAGACCTGATGGGTGGGAGGAATGGCCTTGTCTGAGCTCCTGTAAGTTCTCCAGAACCGCCTCTAACGGGGCTGTCCTGCTGCCTTAGACCACGGGTTCACAAGGCAACTCATTGTGTGTGTGGAGGGGGGAGAAGATGTGGTGTTAACGATTTTTCAAATTAGTTCCACATTCGTTTGTTGTCTGGAATGGTGGCAGCAGAGCACCACGGCTGAGCTGGGCTTCAAAGTACCCTGAGTTTAAATTCCAGTTACAGCATTTCCTGTAAGAATGCAGGCAGGTTATGGAAACTCTCTGAGCTTCTATTTTTATTTATAGACAAATGATTGTAATAATACCCACTTGATGGGGTGATGATGAGGATTATTGAGACATGTGAAGCACTTAGTGGGTGACAGGTGCCTGGTAAGTAGCTTATAATAGTATTATCCCCAGGGCAACTATTCCTTTCTGTCTAACCTTATTCCCCCATGCCAGGACTCATCCAAAGCCTTTGAGAACCTTACAAAGAAATTGAAGTAGTAATGCATCTGGTGGACTTTTCCCGCGTTCGGTTGGTCAAGGGACTCTAGAAAGGACACAGTGGACCTGACTGCCTGGTATTGCCATCTTGCCTGGTGGGAACTCACCTGGCCTTTTCTGTAAATATAGTCCGGTCCTGTCCAACCAAACTTCCATGCTGTAACATATTTCCTCCTCCTTGCCAGGCCTTAGGGTGAGTCACTTCTCAGATCTGGTTAGGGACAGATAATGTAGTACAGGTATAAAAAGCAAATGATTTGAAGAGAGGAATCCCTGGATGCAGGGGTCTCTTCATTTTACTATCTACCTGCAGGTTAGTTATTCAATTGCTAAATGAGCTTTGATTTCCTCACCTGCAAAATGGAGTAATTTAAAGATTTGACTAAGTAAGAGGCAATACATGGAAAACTCCCAGCCCAGTGCCTGGCACATGGTAGTGGCTACATAGTTGGCAGTGGGAGTTGTAATGAGGCAAGATGGTAACTGAGGGGGTGGCTCCCTTACTGGGACAACTGCCTGCCCCTTTCTTGCAAATGCCAGGTGTTCTTCATACCCAGCACTTGAAGTTCATGCCAACCTAGATTTGGCCTCCAGTCTGATGCAAACAAATGGATCAGAGCATTTCAGAAATGGAGTCTGTGTCAGTCCAAAAGTGCTGAAGGATCTGCCAGAGCTCCTTCTGGCTGACTTGACACCACTGGAAACCACAGTGTCAAAAGCTTGTTCCCCCAAAGGTTTCAGACTCTGCCTTTCACAATGCAGAAGTGACACTACACACCCAGACAAGTTTCTAATTAACGACGTGTAATCGGTGTCTTTCAAATGTGCATATGTTATTCTCTGCCCACCTAAGTAGACTGCACTAAGCCATTCCATGTCAAAAGTAGAGGAACATGGAATGGAATCAGAAAAACCCTTTAACAGGTGCTCAGGCTCAGAGCTCAGGAGATGCTAAGTCTGAGCTACTCCTGGCCTTTGCTGGAATGTTTTCTTCTGGGCAGACAGGGTAGTATTGCGTTGGGCAAAAATGATGTGCATGTGCTTCCTGAGGTGTGGGCTTTATGCAGATACCACCTTATATGATCCTCATGACCACCCATGCCCAGGAGGAAAATCAATTTCCTCTGAGGATCTCCCAGGAGGTCATCCCTGGGTTGTAAGTGACTGAGTCACAGACTGAATCCATGTGGCTCAGATTCAGAAAACTAAGGCATCATTTGCTTCTTACCCTATGCAAAATATAGTCCTTCCAAAGAGTTCCACCTTTCCTGCCTCCCTCCTGTTCCTCCCGCCTCTCTAAGCAGGTTCACACACTCCTCCCTATTAAAATATATTCATCTCTTCATGTCCTCTGAGCATCCCTCAGTTTCCCTTCTTCAGTGAGATCTGGTTAAACTGGTAGACATTCCTTGCCAGTTTGCCAGCTTA
The DNA here is from genome assembly GCA_004024945.1 of Uropsilus gracilis. Classification (NCBI taxonomy): domain Eukaryota; kingdom Metazoa; phylum Chordata; class Mammalia; order Eulipotyphla; family Talpidae; genus Uropsilus; species Uropsilus gracilis. The sequence continues at coordinate 60,009 of PVHY01006360.1, read as the reverse complement.
ATGCTGCCATTCTGCCATTCTCCGCCCCCCCCCCATCCCTACCTTAAGTAATTTAGTTATCTTAGTGGGAGCTTTCTGGAAAGAATATGATACCCTCAAATCACACTGGAGATTACCTGCCTGCTCTGCCTTCACTGGGAGTTGCCCTGAGCAACCGTGCTGATGGAAGCTTGAGTGAACATGGGAGCAAAGCCAGAAGGTTTGCTCAACACACAATTCATCAAGGAGATTAACACAGAACAAGGTTATGAGGTGGGGGATGCAGCAAGGAGATACTGGAAGTAAAGAGCAAAGACAGGACCAGCTAAGTTATAATGTCTGGACGCTTGAGAACTGGCTTTATTTGGACAGGACAGGGAGCAGGGGACCAGGGGAAAACACGGCCGCTTGTCTGGGAAAACCTGCCTTCTCTCCTTCGCTTTGTCCTCTGTTCAAAGCCTTTCTGGTCACAGTGGCAGCTCTTGTGGCAATGAATTGCATGAGGAAGGTAAGCAGTAATTTTTCATTTACCACTAGGTTCCAGGCGGGGAACCCAGCCTCAACTGAGAGTTTTGCCAAGGAATCAATAGCAAAGGGGTGTTTATTGCACATTATTCCACCCAGGAATTATCTTCCAAAGCTGCAAAAACAGATAGCAACTGAGAGGAAACTCTTTCAGCACATGAAAGAGGCTTATTATCTGAATCTCATTTTGCATTCTCTCTCTCACACGCACATGTGTACACACAACTACAGAAATTGGGAGCAGCAGCTTATGTACCTATAAGCAACAGCTTATGGAGTCGCGGCTGGGACTGGGGAATCTTGGTTAGAGTCCCACCCAGGGCAGCATAGCGAGACCTAATTCCAAAAACTAGTTGGGCGTGGTGGCACAAGTCTGTAATCCCAGCTACCTGGGAAGCTGAGTCTGGGGATTGCTTGTGTCTGTGGTACCCTGGGCAATGAGAGCCTGCAGTTCCACGGGTAAAAAAGCGAGAGCTAGTCTCAAAAAAAAAAAAAAAAATTGGAAGCAGGTGGAGAGTGGTTCACAGCTACTAGACACCACAGCGACACAAATCCAAGAAAAATAATGTTACGCTTTATAAATTTAGCACGAATCGGCCCTCGCCACTTCCTGCCTGCCTGCGGTATCTGCTCCTCAAGTCCTCTCTGCCCCTTTTGCCCTCACACCTGAGCCGCATAGTGGCTGCTCTGTGATGCTGTCTGAGTCAGGAAGTATTCATCTGGAACTATTTTTTCTTTTTCTTTTCTTTTTTTTTTTTGAGACTAGGTCTTGTTATTTTTGCCCAGGGAACCACAGACTCACGTTGCCTGGGGTACCACAGACTCAAGCAATCCCCAGCCTCAGCTTCCCAGGTAGCTGTGATTACAGGCACACATCACCACACCCGGCTATTTTTTGGGGGGACTAGGTCTCTCTACGTTGCCCCAAGTGGGACTCGAACCGCGATCCTTGGTCCCCGCCACAGCTTCCTAGGCTGCTGCTTACAGGCACGCGCCACCGTGGAACTATTTCTGAACCAGCTTCCAGGAGGTTCGACTCTTCCCACTTACTGGGGTTGCTGCTGCCTTGAAGATTTCATTAAAACAAAGGGATGGGGCTTTGGCACAGGAGGTTGCGTGGAGAATGTGTGAAGCTTGTGTGTACATGGAGGAGTAAAAATGCAACCCCTGAGCTATGCAGACATGTAAATGTACGTGACTGACAAGTTTAAACAAAATGAAACCAAACAAAATACAATTGGATCAGAAATCGCCGTTCCCTCTGCAGCAGCAAAGCTGGAATCCTGTGATTCCCAAGGGAGAGACCCTCAGCCCAGACCCCACCTAGGCTGAACTGAGCTTCTTCCTCTGATTTCCTCCTGAACACCCTGCGGCCATTTCTTCATCCATGAGCCCCACTCAACATGCCCAGATCATCTCCACTTCACCCCTAACAGCTGTCGCATCCGGGCACTGTGCTAGCATTTCCAAAAAGGAGGAGCAACAGAGAGAAGCCACACTCTGTTAGCCCAGCAAATGCCTTGAAACAGATATTATTATGCACTCCAGCTTTAATCATTTCTTCCAGCCACTTCTGCCACTGGATGACCTTTCCCATTTTCGAAGGCACCAACCTCTTGCAATGTCGCCTGGGTCTTTTCCTTTCAACCCTGTGCCCTAATGGCCGAGTCAGACTGCCCCATCCCCTCAAATTCCTGTGCATTTTTAAGAAAAACAACTTAGCAACCTCTGGCCAGGCACAGTGGTACGTGCTTTTAATAGCAGCCTACAAGGCAAGGCCGGGACTAGGAATCGCTTGAGTCCGCGGTTCGAGACTGCCCTGGGCAACGTAGCAAGACCTAGTCCCAAAATATAGTTGGGCGTGGTGGCGCACGCCTGTAATCCCAGCTACCTGGGAAGCTGAGGCTGGGGATTGCTTGAGTCTATGGTACCTCCAGCAACATGAGACTGTGGTTCCCTGGGCAAAATAGTGAGACCTAGTCTCAAAACAAACAAACAAAAAATAACAAATTAGCAACCTCTTACCCATCTTGGTCATACCCCAAAGACCTAAGGGACTTCTCACAATCCCAAATGATCCAGTAGGTGTCCTGCTACTCCTGTGTGGCCCAATATTTAAGTCACAATTTATTAAAATTAAACAATATTTTAAACCTCCATTCTTTAGGCACCCTAGCCACATTTCAAGTGCTTAACAGCCATAAGTGGCCAGTGGCTACTGTACTAGAGAGTGCAGCGCTGCTCAGTAGACTGACTCCAATTTCCCCCAAGAGATAGGGCCCGTGACTCACTCTTTCTCCTGCTTCACCCCTTAATGTTGATTGAGGCCCCCCCTTTTTTTAACATAATTGTTGATTCCCTTGGGTATGCCCCTGCCCCGGGTCCCTTTGATTGAGACCTTTTGTTGCTGGGTGAGGCCCTGTTCACGTGTCATTTTGTTCAGTCCTCCTGTCAGTTCTCTGATGTGGGTAGTGGTTTCCTGGTTGCCCTGAAGGGAACCAGAGGTTCCCACAGTCAAGGTAGCTGGTGCCAGTTCTTTCCTCCCAGTCAAAAGCTAGTAGTGGTAGCTTTTAGGGGTAGTGATAGGAAGGTAATACCAGGAAGGTAAAGGGGGTGTAGATTGGAAAAGGGAAAGGATTCTATCAACCACATAGGATATTTTTATTAAAATTTAGGAAGAGTGTTCTTACTCATAAGGGTTGGGTCTTCAAGGGGGTAGAAATTTGACTTAACTACGATGATGTCGTTGCTTCCTGCAGCTAGTCAGGCAGGAAAGCTGAGGGAGAGATTAGAGCCCTGTTTGAGAGAAATCAGCAGTGAAAGGAGACTCAGGTAACTGTTAAAAGCTATGGGACCCTCCCTCACACCAGCTGCTCCCTTTGTTTTGTCCTGCCCTTGCTCTGCAGACCAACCTGTCTCACTCCCCTTCTGTCTGGGAAAACCTACAGTTTCTCTAGGTGGAGTCTGCTGCTGACCTATTTGCATCACCTCCTGGGCTGGCAGGGAACCAGGGATGGGGGAGGTGAGGGCTGGGGGTGGTTGGGGGGAGGGTGTCAAGAAATGGAACTCGATGATGGCGCCACCTGCCGACCTTTACTAGTGCTGCAGCCTGCAACTGGGTTCCTCATAAGTGCAATGGTTCTCAGTTTGGTCCCTGGACCAATGGCATCAATATCACTAGGAACAGGTGAGTGATGCAGATTCGTAGACTCCACTCTGAACTTACTGAATCAAAAGGTAGTGTTGGCCCAACTGTCTGTGTTTTTACAAGCCCCGCAAATGATTCAAAAGCTTGGAAATTACTGACTTAGATGATTCAAGTTCATCAGTTTATTCCATCAGTCCACAACTATGACTGAGCATCTTCTAGATAAACAGGACTTCACCCCCCCCACACACACACACACACACACTCATACACATAAACTGTATAATTGTTTAACTTTATGCGATAGGGAAGACAATTGTGATGATACTGCTTTTCAGAAACATGTGAGAAGAGAGACCAGGAAAGTATCCTGAGACAACATGTTAAGAAAATAGTGAGATTGGGTCCCAAGCCCAGGTCTCCCTGGTAAGTCAACGCCCAGGCTCATTCAAAACTATAGTTCACCAGCTTTTCTATGTTGGAGAGCAGATAAGGTGGGAGAGGAAAATCTCTGCAAGTTGCGTGTAATGACACCTGTTATAAAAACACCTAAGATTACTGGCAACATTTGTGTAGGGTCGGCAGTCACTTTAGAATGCTAAAAAATTGGCTACCTGGCTAATTTTCACTCTACTATAATCTTCCATCAAGTTTTGTTCCCTCTCCATCTCTTCCATTGAAGGTATAGGACATTACTGGAGAGGCTGGGGTTGAGTTTAGTATATGGTGTGGGGGCTGCCCCAAGGCCCAGCTTTGGATACTCTCAGGGAGACAGGAGTTTAAGGCAAACCCCAACTGCCTCGTTGGGGGTTGAGAGAGAAAGACAGTGGGAGTAAATAAAGAAAAAGTTGTTGAGTAGAAGAAGATAAAAAAACAGAAGATAAACTCTATCTTCTCATTCACACCCTAGCAGCATCCAGAACAGCCCTTCAAGCACAAGAAGAGCTGTTAAGCAAGAGTCAATAATAGAGAAGCATCTGTTCTCTGTGGGGCATTCATGGTCAAGTCCCTGTCTTCTGGAGACATGCAGGAGAATAGAGACACACGGCTTGAAAGTGTGTACATTTCCATGTTAAATCTCCCCTTGGCCATAACACTAGTTTGATGGGGTTTTTTGAGTGGTAACAACAGTACTGACCAACAACAGTACTGACTGTTCCAAGCCTGACCCGAGAGCAAGGTGACCCAGCAAGTGACTGCCATTTTGAAAAGTCCCCTTGCTGCTCTTTAGTTTTGCAAGCCTAGGAACTAGACTTGATGGGCTCCCTCCCAGTCTAGCTGGCTCATAGCTAACAGACTCACAAGAAAATATACTAACCAGGATGGCAATATGTCCATTTACAGTCAAATCTGTAACAGCTAAGTGGTTGTTGGTTACATTCATGAGTCAGCACCTCCTGTTTCCTTATGAGAATCTGTAGGGAAAACTACCCAATTGCTGGTGCACAGGGAATTAGAGCGAGGGTGTTGGGTAAAGGTATTGGGGCATGTCAGAGGCATATATAACTTGGTGTTCTTTCACTGGAAACAACCTGAAATGACTCAAAACACTGGCCTAAGCAGTTCACAGCAGGACTCAGAGCCCTCCGCCTGTGTGGGGACTGGAGACACTGATGGCTGCCCATCCTCTCCGCCTTACCACATGATTTCAGCTAGGTTACAATGCAGCCTTGTGCTTCAGCCCGAAGTCTCAAGGCTCAAGGCTCTCTGGCCCCTTTGATTAGAGTTGTCTTGCTCCACTCCCCACTGCCCATCAGTCGTTTCAGCTGGATTTTATCTGTTCTGAGCTGATTTTTAAGTAGCCTTGTCAGGAAGATGGCCTTTTCCTGACCACATCCTCCAAGGCCAAGGCTGTCCTCAGTGCTAAGTGACCCATAGATGGTTCAGATCTGCTCTCAAAGCCCTCTTGTCAGTCTCTTTTGTTCCCCATCCTTAAGAGAGTGAGCAATCTGGAACAAAACACTCCCAAAGTCAGTCTTTTGTTTACTTGTATCTTTCTCAAAAGCTTCTTCTTTCTTTATTTACCTTCACGTCCCCAGACACTAGAATGGTTCCTAATATTTGTTCTTAATGAACGAAGAATAGATGTCTGTTGGAAGAATAGGAAGATTTCTGATCTGTGGAGCAATACAGTCAGAATCTAAAATTGTTTCTACCACTTCTAAAACTTTAATCATTCGACTGCTTTGTTCTGTTTCCCTAAAAGTAAAGAAAGAGAAAATCCCTCCTCCCGTCTTGCCTCTAAAGGACATTATCACGTGTTCACCATCACTGCCAGGGATCGGAATTCTACCAAACAAATTGTGTAGCACTATTTCTCATCTTTTCTCCATCCTTAAGAAAGGTAACAAGGCATAGAAGCTTCTAGGTATTAAGTGTTTTCCAGTTCCATCCTGTCTAAAACTCAGGAAGAAGCATCTTGTCCTACAAAACTCTCAGGAACAATGAGATCATGTCTGGAAAGTCTTTGATGACTCCTGAAATTGCTGTTGATCAATTTGCTCCATTATTTTGACTGGCAATTGATTGCTGTGTCTGATTTTAATATGCAGAGAAGAGGTTTTAAAGTATAGGCACTGAGACTAAAAATAACAGATGTGAAGTGAAATGATTATTTCTCCACTAGAATTCAGAGATTTGTGGCCTTTGTTTGAAAAAGTTCTAGTGCTTCCTGAGACTGTGGATGCCCTGCTGCCCTGTCTTCCCCAGCGTATGAACCACCCGCAGGGTCTTGTCCTTCTAGTGGACCCTAACCAGTCAACACTTTATTATGCAGAGGTGACTCTGGTCCTGCGGGGCTCCCATGGAAGGCTCTGTCTGTGCGCTTTTTATGCCTTCTGGCCAGCCACAGGCATGCTCTTCTTTCACACTGAAAACCTGGATTCCAAAGAACTATAACAGTAATAATAAGCTATTCAGATTCTCAAAGGACAGACATAATAGGCAAAAATCCATTCTGAAGCCTGGGACTCAAGTGAATAGCAGCAATAAAATGAGGATAGTTTATAATCACTAATTCTCTCCTCAAAACATTTCTTGATCATCTGCCTCTCTACCTCTCCCCCAACCCTTCATTTGTTCTGTCCCTCAATCTTCCTTGATTAAAATATATAATTGAAATGGTTTTTCTTGTCAATTAACTTTTCAAGTAAAGTTATAAGTCTCTTAATTTTAAAATCGAAAGAGTTGAACATTGTGCCTCACCAAGGAAAAACAAATTGCAAATTCTTTTGGTGTGATGGGGAGTGTGAGGTGGGAAAGAGTCAATTATGTGACTTGAGAAATAATTGATCTTCTATCCTTGACCCTATTATTGATCCTCTATCCTTGACCCTAAAATTTCTCTTTGACTTTCAAAATTTTTCCTAATTTAGTCCCACCCTGTAGAAGCAACTGGAAATCCAGTTCTCTCCCAGCTTGGAACCTGGTCTCTCCCCCGTCCTGGCGGTCCCCTGAAGAACCTGATTCGGATATTCCCGTGGTTATTTCCTGGCTCTGACAAGTCTGTGTCTCTCTGAACTTCAGTTTCTTCCTCCACTCCCTTCTAAAACTGCAGATCTGTGGTGGTGTTCTAGGCAAAGTGAATTTCTTCATGAATGGATGGAGCTTCCTACTTGATATCCGGAGTGAGATTCCCTAAGTCTGGTCAACCTGGTTCAATCCATCTTTCAATGGTCATTATCAATCCCTCTTCTTTTCTTTCTTTTTACTAAGAAAAATAGTGCAATAGTGCAATAAATACCAAAGCACAGAGAACAGCATAAGGAACTGCAGGCACCCATCCCCCAGCTTCAGCAATTACAACATATGGACAATCTGGTTTCATTATACTCCCATCTGCCTCCTGATTATTTTGAAGAAAAACTCAGACAGTAAAAGAAAAGGACTCTTTAAAGAAACAAATAAAATGCTATACCATAGCATGCATTTAAAATTGAACAAAGATCCTGTCAGAAGTAAAATCTGGCCCATTAACATATTACGCATATGCACACACATTATTTATTTATGGTTGACCCTTAAACAATGTAAGTGTAGGGACATGGACTGAAAAATCCTCATACAACTTTTGACTCCCCAAAATCTAACTACAGTTGTTCCATGTTGTCTATGGGGGGTTGGTTTCCGGACTCCAGCAGGTACCAAAATCTGCAAGTACTCTAGTTCCTTTTAGTCAGCCCCCGAGGCAGGGAGGTTGCCCATCAACAAATGAGGAACCCACAGATAGAGAGGGCCAATTCTATTTATTGAAAAAAATATTTGTAAAAGAGGGACCACACAGCTCAAGGATCAGTAGATTTTTTAAAGTATTTTAATCAAAATTCAATCAGTGTCACCCAATTGTTTTGGTTGATACATCTCTCAAGTCTCTTTTAGCTATGAACTGGCTATTGCTTTTCTTGCAATTTTCTTATTGAGGAAGCTGAGCTAAGCATTCTATGAAATTTATCATGTTTTAGATTCGGCCGGCTGCATCCATCCCTATGTGGTTAGTTCATGTTTTCTTCCCAGTATTTCCTGTAAACTCCTGAGGCTAGATTAGATTTGCGTTCGATTTGGTGGGCAGAATATTTTGTGGTGTGGTGAAGTATTTCCTATTGCACCCCAAAGGAGACATATGTCTAGTCCTATTATGCTAACTGCCATCCATGGATCCAGGACATGCCAACTGAACCCATGTCCTTAGGAAAGGCCACATCCACTTCTCATTTAATGGCTTTAGCTTCCACTGATGATTGTGGTGGTTTTGTAAGGTGTCTGTGTTAGCAAGGAGGAACTATATTTCTTAGAATTCCCTTTTCCTGCACATTTCTGATGAGAATGGGACACACAAGGGAGATTGTTGGGAGATGTGAAGAGAAGAAGTGAAGTTTCCACCATTTTGCTGAGCTGCTCATTGTGCTGCTCAGCCATATTGCGGCTTGTCTACAGGTGGTGGAGTGGGGTCTGGGGACCTCATTGTCGGGAGACAGCGGGCAGATTTGCAATGACTCCACCAACCATAAATTTTTTCAACTTTCTAACTACTAGGGTGTGTGTGTGTGTGTGTGTGTGTGTGTGTGTGTGTGTGTTTTGTGCTGTACTATAGAGGCTCTGACTACAGCAGAATAGCAGGCCATCAATATCAGAAACAGTAAGAACTGTCCTAGGCTTCACCCTATCTTTGTGTATTCCAAATTGTTCTTGCTCTCCTGTAATTTGCATCCATGTTTCCTTTCCAAGTGCCTCCTCCCCTGTGAACTTCAAGCTCTAGCCTAAATTTTATCCATTTTTCTTTAGAGATTGCAGAATGATGATATTGTAGTTGTTGTATTTCTTTTGCTGAAATTTTTAGTTGAAATTCCTGAGCTGCAGTTTAAATGGGAAAAACAGAATAAGTACTTTTTTCTTTTCCTTTGGTTTCCTTTTATCTTTCTTCACAGAGATGAAATATTAGCATCTCCAAAAGATTATTTTGCTTATTTACTTTTTAAAATATTATTAGGAACTTGTGGATTTTAACATATTTGATGAGGTACTGTAGTTGTCATATACATTATATATAATACCAGGAACCAATTACAATGTTTATTACAGTGATTATTGGTATTGTATTCAAGTTAGCTCATCTTTGGACAGTAGGAGATCAACAAGTGGGCTCTGAAATCTTTTGAACACACACAGCCGCTGTGGTCTATGGGAGATTCATTGTCCCACTACAATAGAATGTTCCAGGTGCCCTTTTGATGTTTCCTTTCCCAGCCTTGAAATCAACATTTATTCAAGGAGGGTTGGTTTCTTTCAGTTGGAAATTCTATTTAAAGAACACAATCCGTGTATAGGAATGTTCATTATTTGGGGGTTAGTCATGGTTTCTAGACCTTTTCAGTGAACAGAGCAAAGAAAATAGGTCTTTCTAAAAAAAATACATCAAAAGATCTTATTAAATTTTCAGCTCAAATTTAAGATTATAGGATTTTCCATTTGACTCATTCAATTTTATGTGCATATTTTTCCTTTTCTGTTAAAGAATTAGGATCCCAAATGAATTAACAATTATTTGAAATATCCTAATACATACATATTAGGATACCTAATACATACCTAACAGTTTAAAAAATATTAGCATAGCTTAATATAGTACATATATCTATATGTGCTATCTAATACATACATGTATAAACTATACTAGGATATTATATTTGTTTCAGAATAATTATATTATTATACTAGTTTCAGGGTAATACCATATTATAAGTGCAGAAAACAGTATCTTAGTTCTTTTTACCCTTTGGAAATATTCTCAGGAGCTCCAGTAGCACAATCGGTTAGCACGCAGTACTTATATGGATATATTCTCCTAGGACTATACAGTAAAATTTGAAAATAATTGAAGTAATTACTATGTCTGTTTAAACCATCAACTTGATATATGTTTAGTTTCTTTCATTTTGCTCTCAGTGTTTAATGATGACGCATTTCTTTTTCAATTTACTTTACTATTCTATAAGACATTACTATGGTTCCAAACTCAAAATTATAAACTCAAATGTTATGATTTAAAATATGTCCACAAATTCTCAATATGCCTTTTAAGTTTTCCCCTCCTTCCTTTTAGGGTGCAGTACACTCATTCTCTTCTAACAAAGTCACAACAAATAATAATGTGGGCCCCCTAAGACTAGGTCATGAAAGGTATTGTAGCTTCCTCTGCTCCTTTTGGATAACTTGGTATAGAGGATTCAGCTGCCATGTTGTGAGGCTGCTCAATCTGTCCTTTAGAGAAAGGACAAATACGGTGAGCATATAAAGGACCATATGGTGAGCAGCTGAGACCTCAATCCAACCATCATATCCCAGCAGTTTCCCTAATCCACTCAACCTTTAGATGAGGGAAACTTGAACCAACATCTTCATTATAATTACCTGAAATACCTTGAGCCAGAGCTACCCAACTAAGTTGCTTTTAAAATCCTGACTCTCAGAACATATGTGAAATAACAGTGTATTGTTATTTTAAGTCAACTTTTAGAATATTCTTTCATCTAGTCATCATAACTAACACAGGGTCATTCAGAGAACTCTAGTTCTTATTCCTGTCTCCTTCATTACTCTAAACTTAATCAATGTTTGACTTGCTCATTTGTCCTTCCATTGCCATTTTATTTTAAGTATAATAAACAAATATGTGTGTGTGGATATTAGCCACCCTTTCTTAGATAAGAATTGGCATGACACACTCTTTAGAACCTTGCAGTTTCAACTGGCAATATTTACTGGAAGCTATTCCAAAGCTGAATGTAGAACTGGGCAACATTCTTTTTAACAATTCCTTCATGAGGTGGGGGAGGTGAAGAGCACAAAAGATCAGGATAGTTAACAAATATTAGTGAAGCGGGAAAGCCCCAGGGTAAAAAAAACAAAAAATAAAAAACAAAACAAAACAAAAAAACCATACACACACTTACCATATATCGGAAGAGAACAACAGGCCAAACAACCAACAACTAAACATCAACTAACCAAACAACAATTTGCAGAAAAATGGGAGGAGTAGTCACAAGGGGGGATACAGAGGGGGGATATGGAGGGAGAAGGAAGGGGGATACAGAGGGGGGATATGGAGGGAGGACAATTGTGCACAATTGTGACAAATCAATAAAATGAATTAAAAAAAAAAAAACAATTCCTTCATGTTGTGGGAGGAGCCCTGCACTGAGTCCACCTTCACCCACTTGGTGTTAGTTTTTAGACCCCTTGTACAGCAACTGTATTCCTTCCTGTCAATGAACCACAGATTACTCCATCATCCCCTGATGTGCAGTTTCTAGTCTTTACCATAGCAAATAGGGCCACAATGCATGTTGTTCATGGGTTTTGCCAGTATATCTTGGAAATAGGTCCTAAATCCGTTCCTTTTTATCACTTCAGTTCTCATGGATTTCTCTTATTTCCCCTCTCCTAATATAGTCTATTCCATATAACTCAGTACTTGTTTGACTTTGTTTTGTATTACTCTGAGTTGGTCATGTGAACCTTAGTTCTGTACTTAAGGGATGGAAAGCAATTACAGTTCTATACTTTTTTCCTCCCCCTACCATGATGACAAGGAAGGTAATTCTGTCCTCATCAAGGATCTAAGACATGAAATAGAGACATTTCAGGTTAGAGAGAGAATTCTTTCCTAGGATAACCAGAAAAGCAGGCAGCAAACATCTTGCCAAGTAGAATGACTGGAAGCAAAGCCTTTGCAAAGATATTTTAACTGGATTTCTAGAACTTGGAATCAAAGATTAAAAACTTTTGTTTGCTTTGTTTGCTAAGGAAGAATCATTAAAAATAGTGTCATAGTTGCAGGAAAGTTGCACCAGGGTTGGTGAAGGAGGAATGGAATTTTTGCTTTTCAGTCACATTAACTCAATCCACCATGACAACCAAAGACAGGTTCAGTTGCTTGGTCCAGTCTCCCATACACACAGCATTAAGACAATATTATTACAGCTTGAAATAAAAAACAGTAACTCCAAAAGAGAATGGACATGTCACAAAATGCACAGAAGAATATTAAAAGAACTGAGAAAAAGTGAGGCAACAAAGAGACAGAACAAGCCAAGCCAAAGTTCTTTCCCTGGGCCACCATGACTAAGTCTCACTACTTCCTCGAGGTGGAGGAATTAGAATTCACGGTAAAAGTCAGTCTCGCTTGTCTAGTATTTACAGCTGCATCCATTTATGCGAAATTAGCTTTGCAAAAAATGTTTCACATTTAAATCTCAGGGTATGTTTCAGTCCTTTATGTTATATTCATGCAGTCCTTACACATGCTATTACATATTTATAGGAAGATGGACTGACATTTGTTTTAATATGTTCCCAACTAGGCTGTCTCCTTTCCAAAATGTTGCTCTGAGGTCACTACATATTATACAATTGGGAAGAATATTGACAATACATGGTAGGAGCAATTCTTCCACAAAGCCCTGCTAATGATGATCAGATCCAGATGGTATAATCAGATCATTAAAACGAATCATATCCCGATAAACTGATCATCACAGTTATATTTTTATCCTTGCCTTTCTCCCTTGTTCCTATCTTCATGTGAGTTAAATAACAGTAAATGTGGAGCTTTATGTAATTGATGAGATCCATGCAGAGTTGTCTATCTACTTTTTATTATGAACAAAATACTTTTATATACACAATGTGAAAATCACTGAAGCTACAAATGCATGTTTATAACAGTTTCTGCATGCCTGTATGCCTATCCTATGTGCAGAAAAAGTGACTATTTAGTTGTGGAGGCTGGGTACGAGCTCAAGATGGACAATTACTGCTATAGAACTTCACTAGCCATAGTGTTCGCTTAGGATGCCACCTGCTGGACGTACCATCTGGGGCAAGAGAATCAGTTGAGAAGGGTTGAATGGCAGATAAAAAAAGAGGGAAGAGGAGGTTGGACAGCAGGGATTGTGTGAGCTAAACAGAGAAACTGGGAATGTGCCGCACTGATCATTTTGGCTGTGGTGAGGAGGGCAGGGGCCTGGGGTGGAGATTAGCACCCTAAAGCACAGCTCATCGTAACTGAGAATTTTTCAGTTGGCGGGGAAGAGGGTAAAATAAGGAAGGAGATGAACGCAGCAATGAGTAGGATGGAGCGGATAGAGAGGGAGGGGGTTGGAGGCAGGCAAGCTGATTCAATGTCTGTAAATAGAATCATATTTTTTCACATGAAGATTGAGAAGCCAATGTCAATGGATCATTTCAGAGAAGTTTCATCTTCATTTCTAATTAAACTTTAATATGATTTCAGCTTTAAGTATTCATCCACACTCAACTTCAGTGTCTACATATAAATGTTGGCAAGAGTCAGGCTTTCTATCCTTGTTTATCCTTTAGAAAATTGAGGACATGTTTAAAAGAAAACTACTGACTGGTCTATTGGTCTCTGGTGGCGGATTTCACCCTCGCTTGCTAGGACTGTCCCAAGTGGGGGCAAGTCTCTCTTAGTCAGAGTTTACCCCATAAACCAGGAGAGACTAATCTTCCTCCCAAGTTGCTCTTTTTCAATTCAGACATGTGGGAGTCATGCGAAGTAACATATACTCAACGCTCTCTTAAAAGCCAGTTTATTTTCAAGCATTGCTCACTTCATCTACCTGCCACTGCCTTACAGTTGCAAGCACCCCCAATGTGCAGATAAGAAAAATGAGTCCTTTCAAAGTGAAACACTTACTCAAGGTGAGCCGGGCACAGTGGCTCATGCCTGTAAGCTTCAGTCTATGAAGTGGTTGGGGTTAGGGATCAGAGTTCGAGTCCCACTCGGGACAAATAGCGAGAATTAGTCCCCCCAAAAAATAGTTGAGCATGGTAGCGTATGCCTGTAATCCCAGCTACTTGGGAAGCTGAGGCTAGGGATTGCTTGAGTCTGTGGTACCCTGGGCAACGTGAGCTTGTGGTTCCAAGGGAAAAAATAGCAAGACCTAGTCTCAAAAAAAAAAAAAAAAAAAAAAAAAAAAAAAAAAAAAAAAAAAAAAAAAAAAAAAAAAAAAAAAAAAAAAAAAAAAAAAAAAAAAAAAAAGACTTACTCAACATAACAAATAAAAGGCAATAAAAGGCAAGGTTAAGAAACAAATGCAGTCCAGGGTGATTCTAAAGCCCAAGTTCTTTGCTCCATGCTGCCAACTTCCCTTGAATAGGAATGTGATGAATTTGGAGGTAAGAAGAAGGGGCGGCACAATGTTTGAAGTAGGAGAGAAAGGAAAACTTGTTACTTACTGGTAAGGGGAAGAATCTTAAAGCAGTGCAACTCCTGCTAAATTCTTCCCTGCCCTTATGATTGCTGAGAGATGAGACTTTGCCTGTGCAGGGTTATTTGTTATGAATTTTATAATCACTAAGTCACAATAGTTGTTGATGTTATTAAGAGTTTCTGCCTAAAATGGTTTCATGCCCTCAACTTAGTCTTCCATATGAGTCAAACCCTGTGCCTCCTTTCCTCCGGATCATCTCAATACTATTCTCAGACTGTAACTCCCTTGCAACATTTGGAAGGGATTCAGATTTCATCAATTCTAAAAAGAGAAACATCTTACTGCTAGTCCATTGCACCTATGAGGGGTCCAGAGCCTCCCACTAGAGATTCTATAACTCTTCTCACCATTTTACATCAAGACAAACTGAGCTGACCATGGATGAGGTTCTGAAAACCCTCCTTTCCATTTCCCCCCCTCTTCTCTCGCTACCTCCACCATCTTCCTCCACCTTCACCTCTGACCTCTGCTGAGGCTCAGGGTCAGGTCACTTTGAAAATGTGCCAAAATGACATTATCTTCAAGTAAAGTTGCCTGAGAAGTAGCCAAGGCTGGAATTTCTCAGACACCTCCTTTGACTTACGAAAAGCAAGGGGGGAAAGTCTCTTTATAACAAGCACTCTCCTGGACCAGGAAGAAGAGACATCTCTACAAAGTTTTCAGGGGCTGTTTCTTCTCACCCTACTGATATCCAAGCCAAAAATTTCAAGAATTTCTTTGTCTACAAAGTACTTTAGCATGTTCCTCTACTAACACAGGTGTCATATTGATAATGACCCCACCACACTATTGGAGCACAAAAGATATGATCCTGTATCCTCCTGGGTTCCTCTAGGCTGGCAAGTAATCATACAAGCATTAGACAAATGAATAAGAGAAAAAAGTCAAGTGGATGTTTAATAATAACATGCACTCCTGCATACTTGAGAGACCACACATGCCTTGTCCACATGGCTTCATCTTAAAAAGCATTAGCTAAGCCTGGCATGGTGGCACATGCCTTTTGTCCAAGTACTGGGAGGCACAAGGCTTGGGATCGCTTGAGTTCATGGGTTCGAGGCCACCCCAGGGCAACATAGCAAGACTGAGTCTTGAAAAAGCAGCCAGGGCTGTACAGGTACCTGTAATCCCAGCTACCTGGGAGGCTTAGGCTGGGGATCACTTGAGTTCATGGTACCCTGGTCAACACAGCAAGATCTAGTCTCCAAAAACAAACAAAAAAATTAGCTAAGACAAGGGAGGTTGGGGACAAGAAAGGGCAAAGTTGTTGAGGGAGGTTACCAAGGGAAGCAGTATAAAACAAAGGTATGCAGATTTATGCTCTGCCTTCACTGAAAACAGGTACGGAGATTACGTCCTCCTGGCACTGTGAAGGAGATGCCCTCACAGAGAAAAGCCTACAGGTAAATGTTTTTATCAAAAGCAACACCCACCCTTCAGAGTTCTTCGCATATGCTGAAGACGTATGTTGGGTGGGAAATCTTTTCCTCCCCGACAATGTACCTAAAATTACATGTATCCTTTCTCCTGTTTATCTGCCTTGTGTTAATTTAATGATTTTCTGGCCTTATGAACCTAGAAGGGGAAGGGGATGTGGCAGATTTTAAAAAAAGAACCTAGAAGGAGAAGTTAACTTCCTCTCTATTACCACTGCCCAGGGCCCTGACTGCACTCTGCGGACCAAACATGGCAATCACAGTGCCCCAAGTTCATGGCCATGCTGCCATGCTAGAGTCATGGCAGTAGGTTTCTGTGCCTCCTCTTTATGGGGAATCCCATAGAATGGTGCCTACTTGGGTGTGCTGAATGATAGGCTTGAAATATTGCTGAGGTCATTTCGATTTTTCTGAGAGGAAAACATGCTCAGTTAACAAAGACTTCTTATTTACTGCTATTGTTTGGTGTTCATAATATTTCTC
The DNA here is from genome assembly GCA_004024945.1 of Uropsilus gracilis. Taxonomy (NCBI): domain Eukaryota; kingdom Metazoa; phylum Chordata; class Mammalia; order Eulipotyphla; family Talpidae; genus Uropsilus; species Uropsilus gracilis. Next base: position 43,645 of record PVHY01006360.1, on the reverse strand, counting down.
ATCTCTTAGCAGAAGCTGGATATGTTTCTGTGGTGGATATGAGGAGTTTCCCTTACACGAGGGTACCCACTGTCCTTCTGTAACAGAGGCATTTCCATCAAAGGGGCCTTGCCTTGTCCCCCACCACCAACAACATGCAATCACCTAGGACTAGCTGCCGGGAACTAGGTGTAGAACTAAGCAGCCAGGTGAAAGTATATAACACGGAGGCAAGAGAGACATGTGGGGAAGAACTGGCTTGTTTCTCACCTTTGGACTTGCACCAGGAACTTGGAGTACATGGAAGGAGAAAGGAGACACAAGCAGGAGAGATAAAGGCGTGAGAGGCATGTGAGGAGGCTGACAATAGCAGCTATTACTTTGGTTTGTACTTGCTCCTTTGGTTCCTACTTTCTGGGACCTACTTCAGAACCACTTTCCTTTGGTTCCCTATCGGAATGTGTCTTAGACTTGTGACAAGCTATAGGACCATCCATTTTGGCTGAGCACTTTACCCATGAGAGGATGGGTAACCTTGTGTGTTTTATTGAAAAACTATTGTCCATTCTTCCCTCTCTATGTACACTAACCCTTCTAAAGTCTTTATATACTGAGAGTCCTTTGCTTTTATGAGTACTGATGGTTGGCCCCCTTCAGAGCATGCAAGTTCGGGACCCCAATGTACTCCTTAGTCACATGCTAACACTTCATTTTTTGGTAAGATTTTTCTTTACATTAGGAGTTAGTTCAACTCCTCTTACTTTTTTTGGTTTGGGTTGGGTTTGCTTTTGAGCATTCTTGTGACCTAACTCAGAATCATACTGCATCAAAGACATGTACTGATTTCCTCTGGGTCCATGAATGTGACAAATGTGACTGTTCAAACTGCTGGTGAAGCCACAGTGTGCCCTATTGGAAAGTACTGAGCTCATTGGATGTAAACCCCAGGCGACCAGTGGTCAACCTGTCACCCTGTAAGTAGGATGTGACTGAGAACAAAGTGCACAGAGTGGAAAGCAGAACAAGAGCAGAGAGACAGTGTCTCTTTTACTAGAGACTTGGAACCAATGTCTGCATCTAGCTAATCTCTGAACTTTTCATTTCTGAGAGCCAATAAACTTCCTTTTATCTCTTTCTAATACAATTATGATGCTAATAAAGCACATGTTTCCCTGTTTCCCAAGAGAGATGAAAAAGAAAAGAAAATAGTACGTTGATTGTAAGAAGAAAACCTAAAGTTACAATTTCTCTACATAGCTGTAAGAATGTGAGCACCTTAAAAGCAGGTTTTCCAAGGTTCTAACACCGTATAAACAATGAAAGCAAAGCCCAAAAAGTATTTATTAGTTAAATAAACTTGATAGTCACAGTTTTTTTATTTTGTTTTTGTTTTGAGAGTAGGTCTCGCTATTTTGCCTGGGGAACCACAGTTTCCTGTTGTTGCCCGGGGTTCCTTGGACTCAAGCAATCCCCAGCCTCAGCTTCCCAGGTAGCTGGGATTACAGGTGTGCACCACCACGCCCAGCTATTTTTGGGGACTAAGTCTTGCTATGTTGCCCCAGGCGGGTCTCGAATCTGAGGACTCAAGCAATTCCTAGTCCCGGCCTTGCTCCGTAGGCTGCGATTAAAGGCATGAGCAACAGTGCTTGGCTGATATTCATAGATTTTAAACTTCAGTGTCAATTAAACCTGTGCTGATATCCTGATTTTATCACTTACTAAACATGCGATTCTGGCCCCTTACTTCACCTTCTGACTCTGATTTCCATCAAATGAAAACACTAATCACACTTATTTTGCAGGTGTGTGAGTAAAATAGTCATGTGTTGTGCAGATCACATAGTAAATATTGAACAATATGCAAAGACTATAGTATTACTGTCAACAAACAAACAAAAAAAGTTAGGACCCAGACTTTCTTATATGAAAATTTCTATAAAATGATATTGCAATTGTGGCATTTTATCTATGTCAATTTATTATATAATTATGTATAGCCATGTGATCTTTGACAAGTTATTTAACCTCTCTGAACCCACTTTGCTTCCACTGTGCAAGAACATAATACTATATATATATATATATATTTGTCTGTTCTTAGAACTAAATAATATAAAGTATATTAAAATATCTAGCAAAAGCAGTTTAATATCTTGTATAAATAAGCAACAAATTAAAGGGTTTAAGTTTACTTTTGTATTGTTCATGAAACTTGATAGAAGCTCAACTTATCGCATAAGTACTAGTTACCTTCCACTTTGAAGATGTTACAAATATCTCTGTTCCTATGAGCCTTTTTCACTCTAGGACTTTGTTGTACTTTTACAGATACTTCCTTATTTTTATATATTGTTACTCTTCTAAAACCTTTATCTTTAGAACCACCACATCATTCAATTTAAAAGTGAACCCCTAGGAGCATTAAATATATATTTATACCTAGCAGATATATAATAGTTGTAGCAGGCCAGTAATGCCTTGGTTTAATTCTCTCCCTTCACAGATGTCACATTTAGTTCAATGGACTTGTTCTCTGTTCCTTATGTCCTACTCTGCTATTTTCACGAAGCTCTGTTCTCTGTTGTCTTGGGTTTTTTTGTTTGAGTTTGTTTTTTTTGTTTTTTTTTTTTGTTGTTTTTTTTTTGAGACTAGGTCTTGCTGTTTTTGCTCGTGGAACCACAGGCTCACATTGCCAGGGGTACCAGAACTCAAGCGATCCCCAGCCTCAAGCTTCCCAGGTAGCTGGGATTACAGGTGCACACCATCATGCCCAGCTATTTTTTGGGGACTAGGTCTCGCTACGTTGCCGCAGGTGGGTCTCGAACCCACAGACTCAAGCAATTCCTAGTCCCAGTCTCGCTCCATAAGCTGCAATTAAAGGCACGTGCCACCTCGCCCAGTTGTTCTCTGTTGTCTTGGGCGAAACCTGCTCCACCCTTTGCTCATCTACATTTTAAATAGTCTATGGGTTCTCTCACCTGATATCTCTTTATCAAAGACTTCTAACCCTTCCACCCCAAAGACCCCTGTTGGAAGTCATCTCTCCTTCCTTTTACTTTATGTAAAGAGTTTATACTTTTCTTATGCCACCTGTATTTTTATATTGCATTATTTCAATTTTATCATTTGGTGAAAAGTTCAAGTTGTTATACAATGTTAATGTTCCATTCACTTTTCCAACACTATTACATGCCAGGACACAATGACTAAGAATAATGTGCTTAGCCAGCCTCTGTGGTGTGCGGCTTTAATCCCAGCCTAGGACGGGAGGCTGAGACTGGGAATCACTTGAGTCCACGGTTTCGAAACCTGCCTGGGCAACATAGTGAGACCTAGTCTCAAAAAATAGCTGGGCGTGGTGATGCGTGCCTGTAATCCCAGCTACCTGGGAGGGTGAGGCTGGGATTCACTTGAGTCTGGGGTAGCCCAAGCAACTAGAGTCTGCGGTTCCCTGGGCAACATAGTGAGACCTAGCCTCAAAAAAAAAAAAAAAAAAAAAAAAAAAAAAAAAAAAAAAAAAAAAAAAAAAAAAAAAAAAAAAAAAAGGAATAATGTGTTTAGCAAATATTTGTTGATTAAATGGTGCTATGAGAAAACGTGGATGAATAGATATGTACAAAACAATGTAATTAATGCTCCTTTTCCTTCTTTTTGAGTGATGACATTTTCAATTGCCTTTAATTTATATCCCTTTAAGTTCTATTTCCAGGACTTTAACAATATTAGTGAATTTATGAGCAACTTACCTCAAAGAAAATTGCAAATTATTAAAAAAAGAATATTTCTATTCTACTGGTAGGACAGTATAACTATAGTTACAATGTTAAGGCAGTTCACAATTTGTATTAATTAGTTACTCATTAATAAGCCAGTCATTTAACCATAAATGTGGTTGTCCCTGCAAAGGGCACGACAGAGAGAATAAAAGAAGTATAACGGGCATATTCTGCCTGTGAAATCCATTTGGAAAGCAGCAAACTAGTTAAAAGCTTACAAAGGCAAGGCATTGGTTGACAGATTTCTGCAGAGACAGATTTCAAGGGACACTTTAAGAGGTATTGATCAAACATTCTCAAGAAAATTTAACAGGCTGTGAAATTAAAATTCATTACAATATGAAGGTTTTAAATTATTTTAGTCTCTGCTACTGAGTTTAATACTCATTTGAAATTTTCTGAATTTGACAGCTGCGTTCTTTATTCTAGTAGGAGATAGAGAATAATTAAAATGTTTGAACTGTTTTTTGATTTCTCTCAAATTAAAACTTATAGTTCTGTTTTTCCCTGCTAACCAGTCCATGTAAATCTGAGAAACCATTCAAAAACTGTTCACCTTTGAATAATGCAGATGTTATCAGAATAATATAGATGTTATCCGTGATGAGGATTTATGCTCAGGTAGAAAGCAAAGGATCTCTCTCAGACTCAGACACTGGGTTTTGATGCAGATGGTCCAGTTCCTCCACTTCTCATTTGTTTGGTGGTTTCATATTACCAACCCCAAACTGGAAAGAGACTTACAAATCACATCATATCACATGCTATAAGGATGAACTTGAAGACATTGTGCTAAGTGAAGTGAACCAGTTACCGTAAGGCAGATAAGCATGACGCCACTTACACAGGCACCTACTGTGATCAAATTCATGAAGATGGAGGAATGGTGATTACCAGGAGCTGTGGGGGAGGAGGAAGGTGGAGTTGTTTGTTATGCTGCAAGTACAAAATTTCTGTTTACACCATGAAAAAGTTCTAGACATTGCAGACAATAGGAATGTAATACTACTGAACTGTATGCTGAAAAATGAATAAAGTGGTAAATTTCACATCATAAGCTTTTTTACCACAATGAAAAAAAATCAATTATCAACACCTCCTCTGCCTTCAAACTTGGCAAAAACTCAATGTGCCCCCAAACAGATGGGAATTTCTTATCTACTGAAAGATCTTGAGAAAATGCCCACCATCTGTGTCCTGCAATCCTCTCTAATAATGAGCTTCATATTTAAATACATTAGACTACATTTTGGGGCAGTGTAAACTCTCTTTTTCATACCCTCCCCCACAGAACCAATCATAAAGACACCAACTTTTGACACATAGGAGGCACTTTTGGAAATTATATGAACTCTTTGTATACTTCTTTTTCCCCTTTCATTCTGCTAAGCAAAAGGAAGGGAACATTGATAGCTGTAATCACCCCAGAATGGTGGGGTCATCCCTTCATAAGAGGGAGCTGTGAATGAGAGTTAAACTACGTGTGTGTACATCTATTGACTCAGTGGATCCTTACAACAACCTTATGAGGTGAGCACTCTTACTGCCAGCTCTATTTAATAGATAAAGAAACTTTAACAGAGAGGCATTCAATATATTATCAAAAATACACTCCAGGAAGTCATAAAGCCAGGAGTTGATCCCCAGCAGTGTGGTTCGTATGAAGAGTTCTAAAACACCAAGTCAGCACAACCTTTAAGAACAGTCATGACACTTCTATTGTAAGAGAAGCAGGGAGGAGCCATCTCCCAGCAGTGGGTGGTGCTCTATGGTAAAGGTAGAGTCTTCCAGGCTCCATGTTCTGACACCTGGAGCACAAGGGGGATGGAAGGGGTTGCTTGGAAAGAGGATCAGGATGGTATTAGCAATTAAACTCCTGGGGTTTCAACAGTAAAATCACAAGTTGCCTGGGAAGTTAAAACCACTGGGGCTGGGTGCAGTGGTGCGTGCCTGTAATCCCAAATACTTGGGAGGCTGAGGTGAGGAATCACTTGAGTGAGACTACCCCGGCCAGCATAGCAAGACCAAGTCTCTAAAAATAGATAGATAGATAGGTAGATAGATAGATAGATAGATAGATAGATAGATAGATAGATAGATAGACACATAAATAAACAAAACCTCTGCTGAGGAAGTATCTGTGAGAAACCCCTGCACCTTGGGTTTGGCCCTTGGTCTCTGCTCAGCAGATGCTATTTAGGGTAGCACAGATGGCATGAAGAAACATGACAATCCTGGCCCTTTTCTTGCTTTCTATAAATAAATCCTGCTATTGTTTTTCTCCATATGTCTGCTTTTGCATTCTGCCCTGTGTTCTTAAGTACACAAATGAGAACCCATCAATGGGTCACTCCCAGCACCCCTGTTCGTCCCACTTCACCTGTAGCCCTCTGGCCTTGTTTAGGTCACTCTCCCATAGCAGGAGAAATCCATAAGCCAAGAATCTATGACCACCTGAATCCTGTGCCAAGTACCCAGATACTGGATCCTCTTCCTAAAGAGTCACTTCCCTACCTCCTGGGCCCATACCGCCTCCAATCTGTTTCTAGCCCTGGAGAGTAGAACTGTACCACCAGGCTATGCACTCCTGGAACCAAGAGGTAACCATCTGTTGGGCATATGGAGGTATCCACACAGTGTAGGTCAATACTGGAAGGGAAGGGTCACTGGGGATCAAGATGGCCCCATGTTAGGCACAGAACTCCAAGACATCTAAGAATTCTCTCTCTCTCTTTTTTTTTTTTTTTTTTTGAGAGTAGGTATTGCTATTTTTGCCCTTGGAACTGCAGGTTCACGCCCAGGGTACCATGGGTTCAAGCAATCCCCAGCCTCAGCTTCCCAGGTAGCTGGGATTACAGACACACACCACCACACCCAGCTATTTTTTTGACACTAGGTCTCACTATGTTGCCCTGGGCGGGTCTCAAACCCCCGGAATCAACCAATTCCTAGTCCCAGCCTCCCTTCCTAGGTTGGGGTTAAAAGTGCGTGCTACTGCGCCTGACCTAGAAGTCTAAGAATTCTAAACGTAACGTGGCTTCCAGGTCACTGTAGAAGTCTACTTGTTAAGGCAGGAAATAGAACATTATCTACTGAAGAGTTTGCTGACTTGTTCAATACTTTCCATATTCAGAAGCAAATGAACCTTCATGTGTAGTCTTGCCTAAGGCCTGCAAGTGTTTTAAGTAGGCATACTCCATGTAAATCTTGCTTCTATTTTTTTTTTTTTTTTGAGACTAGGTCTTGCTATTTTTGCCCATAGAACCACAGGCTCATGTTGCCTGGGGTTGCCACGGACTCAAGTAATCCCCAGCCTCAGCTTCCCAGGTAGCTGGGATTACAGGTGCGTGCCACCACACCCAGCTATATATTTTTTTGGAACTAGGTCTCACTACTCAGGAAGGACTTGAACCACGATCCCTAGCTCCAGTCACTTCATAGGCTGAAGCTTGCAGGTACGAGCTTAAATCTTGCTTTTCTTTTCTTTTCTTTTCTTTTCTTTTTTTTTTTTGAGACTAGGTCTCGGTATTTTTGCCTGTGGAACTGCAAGCTCTTGTTGCCCGGGGTACCACAGACTCAAGCAATCCCCAGCCTCAGCTTCCCAGGTAGCTGGGATGACAGGCACATGCCACCATGCCCAGCTATTTTTTGGAACTAGGTCTCGCTACGGGCCCCCAGTGGGTCTCGAAGTGCGATCCCTAGCCCCGGCCGCTTCATAGGCTGAAGCTTACAGGCACGAGCCACCGTGCCCGGCCTAAATCTTGCTTTTCAATAGTAACTAATGCTTCTAGAGAACTCCCTACAGCTCAGCTGTTCTGTGAACACTTTACATATATAGTTGATCCTTGACCAAGATGGGTTTAAGATGCATGAGCATATTTATGAGCAAATATTTTCTGTCATAGTTGGCTTTCTATCTCCATGGATTCTGTACTCACTGATATAACCACCTGTGGATGTCACTGGTTTAAATGGAAGATGCATAAACCATGTATAAGGAAGGTTAACTATACATTATCCATGAATTTTCAACTGGGATATTGGCACTCCTACTCTCTGGGTTGTTCAAGGTTCAACAGTAGTCTCATTCTATTCTCATCACAGTTCTGAGATATGGAATTCTTCATTTTCCACATGACAGTCATGATCAGCGGTTGTACTATGTTGGGATTTTCTTCACTACCCTAATCCCATAAGAAAAAATGATCTATTAAAAAAACTCCGATTAGACCGGGCACGGTGGCACGTGCTTGTAAGTGGCAGCCTAGGAAGCCGCAGCGGGGACCAGGGATCACGGTTTGAGTCCCACCCGGGGCAACTTAGCAAGACCTAGTCCCCCAAAAATAGCTGGGTGTAGTGGTACGTGCCTGTAATCCCAGCTATCTGGGAAGCTGAGGCTGGGGATTGCTTGAGTCTGTGGTACCCCGGGCAATGTGACCCTGCAGTTCCACGGGCAAAAATAGCAGAGACCTAGTCCCCCTCCCAAAAAACAAACAAACAAACAAACAAACAACTCCTTTTAGCCAGGCATGGTGTGGCATGCCTGTAAGCGACAGTTTATGGAGTCACAGCAGGTTCTAGGGATTACAGTTCAAGACCCACCCTGGGGCAACACAGCAAGACCTAGTTCCAAAAAAATAGCTGGGCATCGGGTCCCTGGGCATCGGGGCTCCCTTGCCAGCAGGGAGCAACGGGGGTCAAGGTTCCTGGGTAAGCCCCCTAAGCTGGGTGAGCCCTGGAGGGGGGATGGGATGGGGGAGGTGGCCCCACCCACCAGCGGATGGCTGCTTCACAGGGCAGTCATCTGCAGCTCCTATGGACAGAGCCATCCCGGCCCGCCCCCACACAGGGAGGTACCAGCGCATTGGCAAGGGGCGGGGGAGCCCCTTTCATTTCGCTCTCACTCCAGCTAAACTTCGGAAGATCAAGAACATGTGCAACACAAACTCCAACATAGAAAGGGTGAGGGGCCATGCAAAAATCCAGCCCACAAGCCTGAGATGGACACAGCAGATGGACAACTGAGAGAACCAGTGCATGCGAAACAAAAGAAACAACAGTAGAGACACGATGTCACCATGTGAACTTATACACTCACTGGGCCGGGAAAAACCAGGACCTCATTTTGGAGATGCATTCTAGAAGAGCAACGCCCTCTCTCCACACTACAGGAGAGGAGAGGAGGACCAAAGACTGGGGGCATGGACCCCACATCAAACTGCAAACTGAGGCAGAGGAGATGATCTTCAAAGGCCATTCACAGACACCTGTATTCACAAAGAAACTTCTTGACCAACACTGGCTGGGGGCGAGATCCCCTAAATCTAAAAGAGCCATAAGGGTAATGCAACAAAGCAGAGGAGATAGGAATGGAGAAGATGGCCTGGAGCAAGAAAACATGGACAGATCACAAATGAATACAGACTGGCCGCCCAATGCAAACTTAAGACTGAAAATCTACCAGCAATTTTCACCTGGTTCCAACAACACCGTCCCTCACCCAGTGAAAGGCCACTGCCATAGGACAGAGGCTAAAGTACTTAGTACAACTAGTAAACAACAAAGAGTGGGGTTGGAGAGAATGGAAGGGGCACCAGAGGGAGGAGGGAGAGGGAGGTATCCCAAAAAACACTTAGGCTGTCATCTAAAGAACCAAAAAAGGGCCGGGCATGGTGGCTCGTGCCTGTAAGCTTCAGCCTACGAAGCGGCCAGGGCTAGGTATCGCGGTTCGTGTTGAGCCTGGGGCCCGTATTGAGACCTAGTTCCAAAAAAATAGCTGGGTGTGGTGGCGCGCGCCTGTAAACCCAGCTACCTGGGAAGCTGAGGCTGGGGGTTGCTTGAGTTTGTGGTACCCCTGGCAACAAGAGCTTGCAGTTCCACGGACAAAAATAGCAACACCTAGTCTCAAAAACAAACAAACAAAAAAAATAGCTGGGCGTGGTGGGGCACACCTGTAATCCTAGTTACCTGGGAAGCTGAGGTTGGGGATTGCTTGAGTCTATGGTACCCCGTGAGCCTACAGTTCCACAGGCCAAAAACAGTGAGACCTAGTCTCAAAAAAAAAAAAAAATCCTCCTTTTATGATTTTACTATCCTTTAAAAGCACCAAATAAAGAGAACTAAGGCCATATTGAAATACCTTCATTCTCCCAAATAGCACTGAATGAGAAGACTGCTTTCCTTTTCCACAGATATATAACATAGAGGTAGCTAGTATTCAAACGTGTCCCATGTCAGTGTTGAAGAAGATGCTGCTGAGGGATTAGGAATCGAAATGAAGCTGCTAATCTGGGATTTCCCTTTCACCAATTGTATCAACTTTAGGCTCTATAGAGCATTAATGTTTAGGAAGCAGGAAGTTTTCATGTATGGAGTCATCTGGCTTGACCCTAGCAAATGCAATATGAATTTATTCCACATTATTGCAATCTAAGTGTACGGTTCAATTGGCAGCAAAAATGAGGGGAAGGTAATAAACTCCTTGGCAAAACCTGGGAGACTGACAGTGCAGAGAGGGTGGGACCTGACCTGAGTTCCTAGAATCCCTCTTTCTGCAAGGAAGGAAGTTGCCATTTCTCAGAGTCCCCAGGGTCTCTTGCCAAAATTTGGAGTTTTCAGGATTAGAGGCATGCTGTTCATAAGTATACCAAATTGCTTCAAATGTGTGCTTATATTTAGACCAGTTTTTAGAATTATACTATCAGGATCACCCATTAATTGATTTAGGTAGGGTCTCTTGGTATACCAAGTCTTTATCTCTCCTTGTCTTTTGCATGTATGTTGATCAGTGTCTTCATAAGCAAGTGGTTGTTTTATAATTGCTAACTTAAATTTCTCAATCTCGGTTGCCTCTATCTTTCTATCAATTAGAATCACTACAATGTCAATACATATGAACCAATACAAAAAAGGTGTCAAAGGACAATTTCCTCAGTCATCTATTACATAGAAGACTAAAACCATCACACTTTGGAGACTAAGTCTTGCTATTTTTGCCCATGGAACCACAGGCTCACGTTGCCTGGGGCACCATGGACTCAAAGCAATCCACAGCCTCAGCTTCCCAGGTAGCTGGGATTACAGGCGCATGCCACCATGCCCAGATATTTTTTGGGACCAGGTCTCACTGTGTTGCCCCGAACGGGTCTCAAACCCTGTTCCCTAGCCCCAGCCTCTTCATAGACTGAAGCTTACAGGCATGACCACCATGCCCGACTTCCATCATACTTTTATTAGCACCACTCTTATTATTATTCTTTTATTAGCACCTTCTGCCTGTAGCTTTCACAAGGCACAGAAATCTATCATCATGAGAGGGATGTCTTCCCTTACAAGTGACTCTCTACCTTCTTGCCAATGCCCCAGGCATGGTCATTATGGAGAAGGAGAGAGCAAGAGCTGCTAGAATTCAATACTCATGATGTTCCAGCTCTCATATAATTGCCTTTTTAAAAAAGATATAATAGCATAAATGGAGTGAGGGTAGGTGGGTGGTCCTTTCACAGACCCATTATCAATAATCATTTGCAAGGCTGGTCTGCTTTGTCCTCCTGTTTAAAAATAGCAAAAGGAGGAGGAGAAGTTGAGGGAGGGTGGGTGGTGAGAAATACTTTGTTTTTTCCCCCTTTAATCCTGAATCGCCTCTGACTTTCTCTTTCCAACCAAGGGAAAAACCTTAAAATTGAAATGAAAAAGACAGCGTAATAATGACTTTAGTCAAATATTTCCAAATGAAAAATTATGCAGAGTCTGGGAGGGAGCATCAGAGATTATAATGAAAGCAAAACTATTTTTGCTTTGTTTGGGGTATCTGGTTTCTTGTCATCAAACTGCGCCAAGACTTTGAGTGAGATTAATAAGCATGCATCCACTTGGCCATTCCTGGACCCTATGACAGCGAATATTTATATTTTCAAATTTACCATTTTCATTGTAAATTTTGGGGAGTGGGGGTGGAAAGGCATTTTAAGCAAGAGTCTCAGGAAACAAACTCTGAGATGGAGATTTGAGTACCTCCATAGATGAGCACCACAGAGCTGTCTACTCTTAAAAGCCTGGAGGTAAGTTCAGTATGATTTTTCTCTTATGCATTCATTGTCTAATCATCTACCAATCTATACATTTACCTACCTATGGATATGGGCACGTACTCATGTTAACATATTTCAAAGGACTGATATTACACAGACATTTATATTAACTATATGGAACCCATTCTGTTTCTTGAGTAGCTCAGTTTCTAAGAGAAGTCTTCTAAAGACCTTCCAGGGAGGATAACACTGACTTTTAACCATTCAATTTTTAAGGAGTCAAGTGGAGGAAAGGGGGGACTGAAGTTTCAGTATTTTGGCACCAGGCTATTTTCAGTATGGGTCCCCTAATTGGTTATATCTGGTGACTCCAGAATGTCTCTGATTCCGCTTCCTTTAGAACATAAACCTCTGGACTGCTGCTGTTGGTAGAAGGGAGTTGCCCACACAGTGAAGTCGAGAAGAAAGTGTGGGAACCTAGTTTTTTTATTAAAATTTTTAATAAATGCTCCATTCCTAGGTCACCCTAGACACTCACCTTCAGGGATTTGCTTGTGCCACCCATTATTTGTGTAACCCACAGCAAGAATGAACTTGCCAGGCATGGTGGCACATGCCTGTAAGTGGAAGTCTAGGAAGCCCAGGCGAGGACCAGGGATGTGGTTCAAGTCCTACCCAGGACAACGTAGCAAGACCTAGTTCCAAAAAATTAGCTGTGCATGGTGATGCGCACCTGTAATCCCAGCTACCTGGGAAGCTGAGACTGGGGATTGCTTGAGTCTGTGGTATCCTGGGCAACATGAGTCTGCGGTTCCCCCAGGCAAAAATAGTGAGACCTAGTTTAAAAAAAAAAAAAAGAATGAACTTGTTTCTGCATTTTTCCCATTGTGCATGTAAGACTCAGCTTTGCCTGGGACATGAAATTGGCCATTGACTCTCCAGGTTCCCGTTCTCTTTCATATTGTGGTTTGTTTGTTTGTTTGTTTTAGAAACTTGGTATCGCTATGTCGCCTGGGGTTGTCCTGAACACACAGACTCAAGTGTTCCCTAGCCTCAGCCTCTAGATAGCTGGGATTACAGGCATGCACCACTGCACCTGGCTATTTTTTAGAGACTAAAATTTTTTTAGGTCTCACTTTGTTGCCCGGGGTAGTCTAGAACCCATGGACTCAAGCAATCCCTGGCCTCAGCTTCTCAGTGCTGGAATTACAGGCATGTGCCACCATGCCCCGCTTTCATATTGTGGTTTTGAGCATTATTATACTCTTATGATTACTTTAGATATGGACAAATGCACACCAGCATGGGTATTTACTGTATTTTAAATTCTCAACTGTGTATCTAGAATAACTATACATATCAGTGTGGAGATACCAGTATGACACAACTGGTTGTATCAATTCTCTGTGAGCACTTGGGTTATTTCCAATCCTCTATTTTTAAAATAATGTACATTGAACCCCTCTATGGACACGGGTGGATATTTTTGAACAGAAGATCCTACTGCTATAATTACTGGACATGTATTTTGAGGTTCACTGCTTCAGAAAACTTGTGTGGAACAGCAGATATCTATAGAAAGTTCTGCCCACACATATCTGGTGTCCTGGGGATTTGTCCAGTCTGTTCTTACTCATACTCGACCCTGGGACACAGCAGCTTTATGTGCATGGTGCAAACAAAGCCTGTGGTTCATGTTTAGAGCAGGGATCCCAAGCCTGTGCTCAATGTTGTGAGTGATGTGAACTGAAAACGAGGAGTTTAAAATCTTTTTGTAGTGTATGAGGCTCTGGGTTCGATCCCTGGCATCTCCACCAAAAAAAAAAAAAATCTTTTGTGGTGATGAGAGAAATAGTGGCACTGAGGCAAGGCTCGCTGGACTTTCACTGAAGTTGGCTTGAAGATGATCATTTGTTCTGACTGACTTTGAGGCACCTCTGATAGAGATAAAGGAAAGCGAGACAGTACCAACTCCCAAAGCCCCAGAAACCATGATCACACTTCTCTCAAGGGAGGTGACAACCCCCCACGGGATGCTCTGAAACTCTGGCAGCCTCTCCTACTGCCTTGCACACTAAGCCAAGCCTCACACGACAGTAATCGTGCCCAACTCTGCCCTCCCCCTTGTGCAACTGTCAGGCTGGTCCCTGGTGCTTTTACCATTTGGGAAGGAAAGTAGAGAGATTAAATTGTTTAAATCTGCACTGCAAACAGGAAGGAAAGAAGCTGAAAGTCCCAGTTTAATCACTGAGTAAAAATTGCTTTTTGGGTATTGAATTTATTTCATTCCCAGGGTTGGTGGCATGTCTGTATGAGTTAAAATGTAAGGACAAGCAGAAACAGTCACAAAGACAAACTAGAAAGCCCAGAACCTAACACTTTCCCTTCTATGTTTTGTTTAATCCCTGTTAAAGTTGACATCAGTCCATTAAGGACAGTGACAATATACTATTTATGCAATTTTTAAAACAGTCTGCCAACCTATCACTAATATGCTTAAAATTAGAATCTCCCATAATAATAGAATTGTTCATTGTACATTTTCAAGAGCCCCAGCACTTTACATGCCTTATCTCATTTGAATATTTTCTTTTCTTTTTGAGACTAGGTCTCACTATTTTTGCCTATGGGACCGCAGGCTCATGTTGCTTGGGGTACCACGGATTCAAGCAATCCCCAGCCTCAGCTTCCCAGGTAGCTGGGATTACAGGCACACGCCACCATGCCCAGCTATTTTTGGGGACTAGGTCTCACTGTGTTGCCCTGAGCGGGACTTGAACCATGATCCCTAGCCCCAACCACTTCATAGGCTGAAGCTTACAGGCATGAGCCACCATGCCCGGCTTTCATTTGAATGTTTTCAACTCCTTGTGCTGGGTAATATTATTGCATCCCACTTTAGTTATTACCCCCACTTTATAAGAATGAACTAAAACTCAAGGTCACAGCGTGGTAAATCACAGAATCTGAGGCCACCATTCTGATTCCGGAGTCCACACTGTCTTCATGATACCTATTTGCATTTCTTTCCTTTTTTTTTTTTTTCTGAGACTAGGTCTTGCTATGTTACCCAGAGTAGTCCAGATCTCACAGACTCAAGCAATCCCCAGCCTCAGCCTCCCATGTAACTGGTATTACAGGCATGAGCCACCATGCCTGGCTGCTTTTTCAAGATCAGGTCTTGTTATGTTGCCCCGGGTAGTCTCAAACCCGCGAACCCAAGTGATCCCAGGCCTCTTACCTCCTAGCGCTTGGACTACAGGTGTGCATCACCATGCCCAGCTTGATTCCTTCCATTTCTTCAAATGACTTTCCAACCTTTATTGGCACATATGCATGCGCACATTTACATTTATAATATTAAAGTGCACAGAGTGTTTTATACTCTGCTTGCTCTACTCCCACTTATCATATCAAACATATTTCCATGTTTTTACCATCAGTATAATTGCAATTTGCATTTTAATAAACTCATAATATTTCATTGAATCATCATAGCATCATTTACCAAACCATTTCCCACTGTAGGAGTTATGGGTTTTCACTATTTTCATCTAGCACAATCATGAAGTCATGAAGGTCTTGGGGCTTTTAGCTTTTACTTTAAAAAAGCAGCCAAGCATGGTGGCACATACCTGTAAGAGGCAGCCTAGAAAGCTGTGGCTGGGGCCAAGGATCATGATTCAAGTCCCACCAGAGGCACATAGTGAGACCTAGTTCCAAAAAAATAGCTGAGCATGGTGGCGCGTGTCTGTAATCCCAGCTACCTGGGAAGTTGAGGCTGGGGATGACTTGATTCTGTGGTACCCCAGGCAACATGAGCCTGCAGTTCCCAGGCAAAAATAGTGAGACCTAGTCTCAAAAATACAAATAAAAAAGCATATATTTTTCTTAGGGTAAATTGCTAGCAGTGGGATTTGCACCTTTCATGATATTGCTTTCCAAGGTGTTGTACTAACTTATACTACTACCAGGAGTGAATCATTAGGCAATTTCACTGTGTTCTCTTCAGAATGAGCTACATGGAGCAGTTGCAAACAGTATAAAATTAATGTAGAGTATAAAATTAATGTAAAATTATTATGATTATTGTTGCAACAGAAATTATTACCGGAAAACAGATGATTGTCCTCGGAGCATCTACACCTCATTTCTCTGCAATTTCTTCCCCAGTCACTTTTGTATCTTCATCTGAAGCCTAAGTCAGGACTCTGTATAACACCAGAAACATGGATACAGATCAAAAATGGCAACATTGAGCAGATCTTCACATAGGCATTAAAATTGCTCCCTCTCTTGCCTTTCCAATTTCTATCTCCCTCTTACTTAGGTCAAGCAAAGAAATTGACTCTCACCTCCCTTTTCCCTCAGCAGTTTCCATAACCTGCCTTCCAATGATCTTACTTTCCACACAGACTATCCTCTCTCTCCCTCACCAAGGCCTTTGTGTTGCTTCTGAGCCTCGTCATCAATGGTGGGCACACAGGTTCTATAACAGGACTCCCTTCTCACTTGCACCCACCCACTCACAGCTTCTTTTTTTCTTAATTTAATTTTTAAATTTTGCACATTATTGTGTACCCTGGGGTTTTCTCATTTCCTATCTTATTCTTATTAACTATCTTATTCTTTTGTGCCCTCTGCCTACCGTTTTCTCCCCCTCCTCCTCTCTTGCTCTATCATTCAGTTTTGTTGATTGTTTCTATTTTTCTTTTTTTTATTAATTAAATAATACATATATATTTCACATCACTGTGATCCCCAGGGGTCACCTACCACCTCCTCTCCCTGGCCACTCCAGCTGCACTCACAGTTTCTGAGAGCCCTCCCAAAGTACAGGTTCCAAGTAGGTCCTCTTCTACCTCAAAGTTGGCACCAGTTTCCAGCAGCCTCAGGAATGGCGGCCAACTTGTTGGGTGCACTCCAAAATGTGTGCCCTCCTCCTTTCCAGCCTGCTACCATCCCCTCCTCCATCCAGTCACTCCCATACATCAACAGCCCCGGAAACGTGGTCTTGCAAGGTGTCTCGGCTAAACGAGAGCTACTTGTGTCCAAGCAGAAGTTGGAAAAAATTGCCCTCTCTGTATTTGTTTGTGTCTGTTGCTTTGAATCACTTTTGGGCTTGGATGGCTAGAAAAGGCTCTGACACATCTTTAAAGCCACCTACGTGACACAGCCTTTTGGCAGTTTCTCTATCTTGAATCTTTCCAGCTCCCTTTCTTATCTAGCTGCTAGAATGACCTAGCTAACCACAGTCTGAGCCATGACCCTCTCTCAGTTTCAGCTATCTCTATAGCACAGCATTCCAGACCCTTTCAGAGATGGTCTCTCTCACTCTCAACTCCCCCCCCCAGATTCCCACACACCCTGCTTCCTGCCCTGTTTCTCAGGGGTCTCTCAACAGAGATGTCTTGTATATCTCAGGCCACCCCATAACCACTGCTCTCTGCCTGGGGCACCCTCTCATTCCTTCATGGTCCTGGTAGATTTGTATTTTGTCGTGCAAGTCAAAGGCTACCTCCTCCAGAGAGTCCTCTGAGATTTTCTAACACCAGGAACTAGTGAATCCATGACACCACATACTTACATTTATGTTCACATGTTACACTGATTGGTGGGAATCTATCTCTTCAGTGAATAGGGAAGGAACCATGTTGGATTCAACTTAGCTTTCCTGAGGTCTACTTTCATCTCAAGCATGGGTAGCCAGAGATGAGCCTCTCCTCAAGGGGATAGGCCAAATGTCCAGTTCATAATCCACATAAGAGTCCAACTATGTAGAATGTAAGACTGAGCTCAGAACGGAAGTGGCTCCTAACTCTTGTACTTCCCTCTCCCCTGGCCCCATTATGGAAAAGACTGGAATAACCAGGCATGGTGGCATGTGCCTTTAAGCACAAGCCTATGGAATGTGGCTGGGACTGGGAATCACTTGGTCCACAGGTTTGAGACCTGTCTGGGCAACATAGTGAGACCTAGTCCCAAAAAATAGCTGGGTGTGTTGGCATGCACCTGTAATCCCAGCTACCTGGGAAGCTGAGGCTGAGGACTGCTTGAGTCTGTGGTACCCCAGGCAATGTGAACCTGAAGTTCCCCAGGCAACAATAGCAAGACCTCATCTCAAAAAAAGAAAAAGAAAAAAAGAAAAGACAGAGTTCTCCAGGAGCCTCTGTGTTCTGGATAGAAAATGAAGGAAGAAGTAAAGGATGCTCAGATCACTGTGAGAGAATTTTAGGAATTTTTCTCCAACTTAACACATCTCCAGACTCAGAAGAAAGAGGGAAAAAGGGATAATGGGCAAAAATATTATCAAAACCATTAATTAATATCTGCTTTTCAGTTTTGACAAAGATTTGGATACATGGAGAAAGCATATACAAGTCTATCCCACACTGCCTGTGTTTCCCCAGTTGTTTAGCCTATTTAACATCTAAATCAAACCGAAGGCCTGTGAGTAATGATAGGAATTCGCTGGTTAACAAACTGCTGGTGTCCATCAGTTCCAAACCCCACTCCCTACGTTCTTTGTGTGATGCTGAACCCAGGGACACGACAGCCTTATTCCTCCTTTGTCAGTGAGATTCCTGTGAGTTACCACCAGTATGAACACTGAGGAGTCTGGAAAGCCACCTTCCTATCCTCCTTTGCCTGTTGTTCTGACCAATATCCTATAACCATGCCTCTTCATCAGCAGCAACAGTAGGTTTCAGGAGCACTTGACTCCCGTTTCCAGGGGTCTTCCACTCTCCCTGGACCAGCCTCCTGGTGCCCTTCGGGCATGCCTGTGTGAGTCCACTGGGGCTCAGAGAAATCTGAGTCTCAGATCTTCAGTTCCTCCTCCAGACTCCTGAGGTACCATTACCAGCTGGGCTCTGCATCCACTGTGTGAAATCTCTCCACTGGCTTCTGCGTTCCTACAGCTCCAACCTCTTCTCCTGGTTCCCCCAGCTCAGGCTGCAGCTACTGCCTGCAGGAGCTGTCTGGATTACCCCACTTACCAGCACTCACTCCTTGACTTTTCAGTCTTCCGATCCCTACAACCAATTTCCCATATAGAATTACCTCTGTTAAAATAATTGCTAAGGGCCGGGCACGGTGGCTCGTGCCTGTAAGCTTCAGCCTATGAAGCGACCGGGGCCAAGGATCACAGTTCGAGTCCCGCCTGGGGCCCGTAGCAAGACCTAGTTCCAAAAAAATAGCTGGGTGTGGTGGCGCGCACCTGTAATCCCAGCTACCTGGGAAGCTGAGGCTAGGGGTTGCTTGAGTCTGTGGTACCCCGGGTAACAAGAGTCTGCGGTTCCATGGGCAAAAATAGCGAGACATAGTCTCAAAAAAAAAAAAAAAAAAAAAGTAATAATAATAATAAAATAATTGCTAGAATTTTGCTTCCCTGCTTGGGCCCTGACTGATACAAGAATACCTGCTGGAAAGCAACCACTGATGGCCCACTCAGTAGTTACCTCTAATCACTTCAAATTCTAATAATAATGATTGCAAGCTTGTCAATACAAGCTGTGAACACATTAGGAGAGATCGGATCTGCAGAAGGACAACGACCAGATCATAAGTCACAACGGAACTCCCTCTTGCAACCCTGGCGGGAAGTCGCGCCACCGCCTAGGTGGGGTCGCCCCAAAGCAGGGTGGGACTCACTCAGGACTGCCTGTTTCCCTAATGTTTGCCTAAACTTCCAACTCGGGGCCAATCAGAGAAAGCCAAATAGCTTCCTCGAGCCAATCACGTTCGAAGTTCGCTTTTCATGCGCCCGCCCCCAGCTTCCGGTACCGACCTCCTCCAATCAGAGCGCACCTGCCCTTTTCCTCTGCCCGCCCACAAGTCTCCAAACCCGCCCTAGCGAGGCTGAGAGTCCCCTTGCTCCCGCGAGCTCTACATAAACAGCCTGTCTTCATTTGGTGGTGTTTGTTTATGTCCATAATTAGGTTTATTTTCAGTGCCATCCAGCAAAACCAACACAATTCTACCTAACTCTATAAATCAGGAGACTGAAACTCACAGAGGCTAAATTCCCCAAGTGCATAACAATTGAGGGTCAGATCCTAAGATTCAACCCGGGCTAATGTGCCTCAAACCCTGGCCTGGCCTGTTGCGCCTCGACCAGGCTCTCCTCACCTAGTGTTTGTTGTCTCCCAGTGGGATGACATCTTGGCCAAACTGTCTTCAGACCTGCCTGAGCCTTCCTCAGAGTTAGGGGTGACTTAGAGTTGGCATTAGCAACACGTTACTCGGGGCAGGACACAGAGCTTATGCTCTGGATATTCGGGTATAACTCCGAGGAAACGTTTCTTTTCTTTTTTCCCCCCACTTACAATAGTATTTTATTTTAAATTTTTGTTTTATTTAATGTTACAGAATCTAGATTTTTTCATGTCCTTACCTCATTTACATATTTATTTATTTTTTTATAAATTATTTATTTATATATATTTCACAGCTTTGTAATCCCCAGGGCTCTCCCCTCCCTGATAGTTCCCCCCTTCAACCACCCCCAGTTGTGTACTTCAGTTTGGTTTTTAACTTGTTTTGACTTTCCTCCTGGCCTTTTGTTTGTTTTTCCTATGTCCCATATATTAGTGAAGCCATTTGAATTTTGTCTTTTTCTTTCTGACTTGTTTCTGCTAATATGATTTCTTCTAGGTACTTCCGTGTTATCATAAATTCATCAAATTTGTCGTTTTTAATTGGTGAGTAATATTCCATTGTGTATATATACCACATCTTTTTCATCCATTCGTCTGTCTTGGGGCATTTGGGTTGTTTCCAAGTCTTTGCAATTATAAATAGTGCTGCAATAAACATCGGAGCACAGGTGTCCCTTTGTACAAGCATTGAGGTCTCCTTTGGGTAGATTCCCACAAGAGCAGTTGCTGGGTCAAATGGTAGTTTCATTTTCATTAGTTTGAGGGTTGAGGAAATGTTTCTGACTATCCTTTTCCCCGGGCGGGGTGGCTAGGAAAGACATTGAGAGGGTGACAGTCAAAGGAGTGAATGGCCTGAGATGCCCTAGATCTTCTCATGATCTTGCTGGGTTGTGGTGTGGACCTTGGGGACTATGTCTGCACAGCAGGGCTCACAAGGAGCTCTCAGGAGGTCTCGCTATTTTTGCCTGTGGAACCGCAGGCTCTTGTTGCCTGGGGTACCACAGACTCAAGCAATCCCCAGCCTCTGCTTCCCAGGTAGCTGGGATTACAGGCACACGCCACCATGCCCAGCTATTTTTTTTTGGAACTAGGTCTCACTATG
Organism: Uropsilus gracilis; assembly: GCA_004024945.1. NCBI lineage: Eukaryota > Metazoa > Chordata > Mammalia > Eulipotyphla > Talpidae > Uropsilus > Uropsilus gracilis. Next base: position 22,599 of record PVHY01006360.1, on the reverse strand, counting down.
GGCCCTAGGCGGGACTCGAACCGCGATCCCTAGTCCTGGCCGCTTCATAGGCTGAAACTTACAGTCTCTGAAAGGAACAGGAGCCCCAGGCTTTCTCCTGCTGGACCTGCATGAGGTGGACACAAACAATGTCTCCACAAAAATGTCCGCATCTGGAAACCAGCCATCCAGTGGCCAAACATCCTACAGATTTCTAAGTTAGGGTCACACCAGTTTTTACCAAAGTACACTTGTGTACTTATTTGCGTCCCCAAGAGAAATTCAAGAACTGGCTGGAAGTGGTGGTGCACGCCTGTAACCCAAGCCCTTGGAGTCAAGAGGCCCGGAATCACTTGAGTTCGCAGGTTCGAGACTATCCAGGGCAACATGGCGAGACGTGGTCTTAAAAAGCAGCCAGGCGTAGTGGCGCGCACCTGTAATCCCAGCTATCTGGGAGGCTGAGGCTGGGGATCGCTTGAGTCCGCAGGATCGAGACTACCCCGGGCAACATAACAAGACCTTGTCTCAAACAAACAAACAAACAAACACCAGACAAACAGAAAAAGAAATTCAAGAACTTCCACGTTTACGACGACAAAGACGGAACTCGACAACGGACAGGCAGGCAGCACCCGCCGCACTGGCGTCACCTCCAATGTGCCTGTGAGGTCGAGCTTCACCTGCTTTGTGCTGAAAAAGACGTGTCCTGAGCAAGGTGTGTCCTGAGGGGTCAGGAAAGCTGGGCGCTCACGGGCGCTTGGTGTGGTGTGAAATAGACGCGTGGAAACCTCAAGCCGGCACCAGGGCAGACAGCGAGGTGGCCCAGGAGCCGACGTGGAAGCCCTGGCCGGGGGTGTCCGCTGGGAATGACATGCTGCGGCGCTGGCAGGACAGCGCAGCTTGAGTTTTGAAAGGGCACGTGGGTTCAGGACGGGCCTGCAGGATTCTGGGGGCGATTCCAAAGAGCTGCATGATGGCAAAGGCCTGAGGCGGGGTCATGGTGCCGGCTGTCCCATCTGACGCCACCACCGGCCATCCCAGCCACAGCAGATGATCGGCCTCAACCTTCACGCTGAGGAGCAGGCACAAAAAAGGGTAGAGAAAGGTCAGAGACCTGCCAGCCCTGATGGATTCTGAGGACCAGGAGCTGTTAGTGGACGACCTTCCTCTCCCTCCCCCATCTCCTTTCCTGTCCTCCCACCAGTCCAACCTCAGGACCTAGACTACACCTCCCACGGCCATCTTCCAGCGTGGGGTGCTTGCGGTCTTCCCGAGTCTGGTACGTGAGGCTGCCCTGTGCCCACGTCAGTCCTTTATATAAACTGTGTATTCAAATTATTTCCGTTTGTAGGACATGTTAGTGTTATTTTAGCTTTTACGTTTTATTTTCTGCGATCAGATGGGCTAATTTGGGGGTCTGGGAATGCTCAAAAATTTCCATATTGATTAATGGTAATTGCTTCTTTGCTTTAAGCCATATGAATTCAGTATAAAAGATTTCATAGATGCATTCTACTTTTTTTTTTTTTTTTTTTTTTTTTTTTTTTTTTTTTTTTTTTTTTTTTTTTTTTTTTTTTTTTTTTTTTTTTTTTTTTTTTTTTTTTTGAGACTAGGTCTCGCTATTTTTGCCTGTGGAGCCGCAAGCTCTCGTTGCCCGGGGTACCACAGACTCAAATCCCCAGCCTCAGGCTTCCCAGGTAGCTGGGATGACAGGCGCGCGCCACCACGCCCAGCTATTTTTTGGAGCTAGGTCTCGTTACGGGCCCCAGGCGGGACTCGAACCGCGATCCCTAGCCCCGGCCACTTCATAGGCTGAAGCTTACAAGCACGAGCCACCGTGCCCGGCCGATGCATTCTACTTTTGGATAATGGGGAAACCTATTCTTTAAGGTTTGCAATGTTATGAATTCAGTAGGTGGTTGCGTCGTTTGCCTTCCCCCACCACCCCTCCCCCCACGATCATCTTCTGCTTTTGTGAAAACATCGGCAACTTAAGATGGTGCAGAATGCAGAGAACAAAAGCCTTAAAACCCCACCTGCAATCTGCAGCGGCCAGAGCACCTGCAGGTTCCTGAACCGGCCACCAGGTGGCACCAGTGCTGAGCTAATGCAGGGTCTGACCTTCTGCCCACCCTTCGATAGCGGTCCCCACATTTATCAACAGAGGCCTGTAATGGAGGTAAAATAAAAACCGGAGAGGGGAAATAGGGCTGCTCTTACAACCCCACAGCGAGCCGTTTATGTGATTGAAACTTTTATCATTAATAGCACATTTGTTCTGCACCAGAGGCGTATATTAGCGGTGGTTTAAGAACTGAAACCAGCCTAATGTTTAGACTACATTAAGCAAGGTCACCAGGGCTTTCAGTGAAATGACCTGAGCAATCTCAGCAGGATTAGTGTAAATGAAGCTTTTCTCTGGTTTTGTTCTGCTGCCCTGGACTTTGCAAATTACAGGTTTTCTGAGGCTCACAGTTTAATTACATAATTGTACAAAAATAATACTTAATAAAGCACCACACAAACAAAAATGACAGCAACATTTTCCAAGCTATTACCAGCTCTGGAGGCAGCCTGTTGTAAGCAAAGGAGTGGGTCTTAAAATTGAACTTGGGCTTGAGTCATAGCTTTGCGTCTTTCTGGCTGCACATATTTAAGGAGGTTTTTAAATTTCTCACAGCTTTTTTTAAAATCTACTAAAGGAGGATAGTAGGGTACACTGAGGTAATGAGAGGTTAAAGATGTGTGGTGGTGTCAGTGCCTAGAATGGTGCATGACACGCGGTGGCTTGAGCATTAAGTAAAACCTACTCCCACTCATCAATACAATGGATAAGCTGCCTGCTTGCCCAGGATTTGGTTCCTTTGAAATCATTCCTCATCCGCTGTTCTATTTTGGCTTGCAGGTTTGGGAACACAGCTACTTAGGGCAGGCAGAGAGCTGTGTGGGATGGGGGTTTTGTTGAAAATGCAGATAAAGGATAAATTTAATCTGCCATCACAGTCTGTCCTAGCGCCTCCTACGCAGCTTACTTTCAAACGCCTTGCACTGTCCTGAAGACAAGTTCTGTGCTGGGGCCGGAAGATGAGTACATTTGCCAGCATCCTGTCTGCGTGGGCTTCATCGCTGTCCACACACAGAAGGTGGATTGCAGGTTTGGTCTGGTTTCAGGTGGGCAAAGCAGAAAGACTTGGTCTGGTTTTGAAATATCTGAGATCTCTCCGGGTCAGAATGTACCACAATCTCTCATTATTTCCTAACTCACAGCTAAGAAAGCCAGGCTGGAGCCAGCCCTGTGGCTCTGCTTTGGGAGTTGGGAATGCACCTGACCAGGATTCTGCAGGTGCAGGGTCATGAACTAGCCTTGCTACTGCTGTACCACACAGAATTTGTCTGCTGTTTGTCTCAGGTTCTGGGTTGGAGCCTCTAAAACCCTGAGAATGTCCCAAGTGATAGGACTGTTGCTCATGAGCCCCTTAAAGTGGTCCTCAGTTTTTGGCTATCAGATGGCACAGGATGTGGGCTGGCCACTGGAGAGACCACCCATGTGAAGTGTGTTGGAACTTGAAGCCTGGGGGGTGGAGGGGACCTGGAGATTGAGTTATCGTTCATATCCAAGTGACAAACCCCAATACTCTGGACACCCAAACTCAGCGGTGCCCCCTGTTGGTGAACACACCCATGTGCTACACCACAGGGAGAGGCACAGAAACTATCTTGGACCCTCCCAGACCTCACTCCATGTGCTCTTTATCTGGTTGATTGTGGTTCGTGTCCTCTAGCATAAGCACTAGTAATTTCAAGTGTAGAATTTTCCTGTATTTTGTAGATCATGTAACAATTTTACAAACCTGAGGGAGGTCATGAAAATCCTTCAAATTTCTTGCCAGCTGGTCAAGAAGTGTAGGTGATCCTACTTGCAGGTCACATCTAAGTGAGGGTAATCGTGTTGGGTCAACCGTTGGACCTTTAATTTCTGGGGTCTGTGCTAACTTTCCATGACTAATGCAGAATTTACTTGAATTTCACCTCGTGGAATCAGAATAGCAGTTACTAACTACCTGGTCTTGACCAGTCACCTCCAGTGACTTAGCATGAGTTAGTGGTCCTTTCCTTCAAGTCTGCATGGACAGGTGGTTTAGTTCTTCACCCCTAGAGTGCAGCTGGCTGTGAGACAGCAGAAGTGACAGTGTGGGTACACTGCCCAGTGTCATTCCTGTTCTTGCTGATCCAGCCTGGTGGCCTAGGACGAGTCCAACCTCTCTGAACCTCAATTTCCATATCAGGAAGATAAGTCTCCCTCTTCTTTTACCTCACAGAGGTTTATGGGGTCAAACTATCATCATTAAGGTATAAGAACTTGGGAAATACGCCATATTTTATAATATCAAAGTTTCTGCTTTTTTCTGTAATTTCTACATACATGACACAAGTCACTGAATTCATTTGTGCCAGTCTTGAGTGTTTGAGATAGTCAACTGGTAAAAGATAAGCTAAGGTAATAGGTGAAATTCACCCCAGACAACATCAAGGACTTTTCAAAGAGCAGCTGGTTACCCTCCCAAGGATGATGGAAAATAAAGAACAATAGAACCTGCTGATTCTTTATACCGAGCACTAAAGAAGAGGACATGACACATCAAGAAAAAGGAAATGGGTTTTGAATTGATCCCCAAAGGGTCAGACAGTTAAAAATGACAAATGTTAATGTTCAATTGACTTATTTTGCATGATGGCTAGCACATCTTTCCAGCAAGTCTGGGTAGGCCAGCTGGCCAGTAGATATGAATCTAATATGGGGAGAGATTTGGGTGGGTAGATAGATTATAGAAGTCTAGATGTGAGATTTGTCAAAATCACTAGATTCTTAGGAAGAAATTAAGCCTCTTCCTCCTTTCATTTTGGTTTGACTCTTCTCTTCGGCCAAGACAAGGGGAAGAGAGGTGGCTCTTCTCCTTTCAATGTGGAAAAGTAAAATTGAATGGCTTGGGTTTGCCCAAGGACCTGCACATGCAGAGCATCCCCTCTTCTGTCCTCTGCCAACCTGGTCTCCTCCTAAGGAAACTCAGAAACCACCCCATCTGCATGGGATCTTAGCGAAGACCAGTCTGCATGTTGTTGCCTCAATGTGAAACCTGGGTCGCTCGCTTCCTTACCCGCTACTTTCAATCTACTAACATGTGCTGCTCATTCGACCTCTTGAAGATGTTTCTCAAATCTGCTTTTTCCTCTCCAGCCCTTGCTCTCTGGCCTCCACTTGCCCCAGGTAGTTCTGGGCCTGAGGTGAACCTTCAACTGGATTGAGATTTGTGTGGTACATTGGAGGGCTAGGACCACAGCTTCAGGTGACTTCACTAATTTTAACTTGAAGGATGACAGTAGCTTGAGAGAAGCTACCGACATCCCTCTCTTCCAGACATCTTAATGAGGTGAGGGGCTTCCTTGCATTTCTGGGTGAGCCCCAGATTTTGTACCTGCTTTATTCAGAGCACATAATTTTTGCTTTATATGCAATTGTCCTAAATCCACTTCCAAGAATGACACTGCCCCTGGACTTTTTTTGGTCTGAAGTCCTCCTGAAATAGATTAGGACTTATTGGATGAAGGGTGGGAGTATTGTTGGAGGAGACGGTGAGAAAATACTGAAGCCTCAGACCTGCAGTGGTTGCCATGACGACTGCGGGTGCTCAGGCGCCACCCATTAAAAATCTCCTGCCTAGACAAGGCATGGTGGTGCATGCCTGTAAGTGGCAGCCTAGGAAACTGTGGTGGGGGCCAGGGATCATGGTTTGAGTCCCACTGGGGGCATGTAGTGAGACCTAGTTCCAAAAAAATATAGCTGGGTGTGGTGGTGCGCGCCTGTAATCCCAGCTACCTGGGAAGCTGAGACTGGAGGTTGCTTGAGTCTGTGGCACTGATAGGGTGTGCCCCCCCCCACTGTCTCCTGTTTAAGATTGCAGGTTTCAAGGACAGGTAATGTTAAAATGGGAGAATGACCTTAGCTGGAATTTCCCTTCAGGGAGATGCAGGGGGAAGAAAGAAGTGAATTAGTCTAGGTGAAACAGATTTCCTGGAAGGCGGGAAATCAGGGTATATAAAGGGTGTGCAAACAAAGAGAAGGATTCGATTGGATTGGGTTGAGATTTGAATATGGGAGACTGGATAGAGAGAGAGGTTCAGTGGAGGAGAGATGGGAATCGGCCATCTTGTAAAGATGTGAGCCATGTGAGCTTGGCCACGTGGCCACCGAGGGCCTTCAACCCTCGGCTGGCCCAGGCTGGCAGCATGTGTGCTGAAAGCAGTTAAGGAGTTTGCAGATTTGAACTCC
>PVHY01006360.1:0-16192 GCA_004024945.1 Uropsilus gracilis | reverse complement strand
TGATCAGGACTGAGAGACTGAGGATATCCTGGGAAAGGACTTTGTAGTGAGACCTATTCTCAAGAAAAAAAAAAATCCCCTGACTGTTGGAATGGAAGACCGTTGATATCAGGGTTCAACCTAGCATCCTTGTAATTACATTGATTATCTGAGCAACTTGCTGTAGAGTCAAAATGAGGTAGCAGAGGAACTCAGATCTAAGGTGCATTCTCAAAGTATGCATTGCCCCATAGAAATGAGTAAGAGGATTGAAATAGATTGGGGGTGGAAAGTGGCAGAAAACAAAAGGTCACGTTGAGTAGGAAAGAGGAAGAGAGCAAGATGCAGCTCATTGACTTAACATTCCACTGAATCCCGACCATGGAGACATTCGTTTGTACCCTTGAGTCCTCCACCAATTTGTCTTGAGCATCTACTAGATGCCTCACCCTAAGTTAGGTACTTATGATGACAAAACGAATAACAAATAAAATCATCTCTGTCCTTAATGTATTGTTTGGGGGAGAAGATGGATATAAACAGAGGTTAAGAATTGAAATAGGAGAGACTGGGGTCATCAATTGTTTAGTTCCCATGTTTGGAACCAGTACTGCTACTTCATACATGTCCTACATGGCTACCTATTAAATCCTCATCATATTTTAGTGAAAAGTTATTTTCTTCCCATTTTACTGATGAGGTACTGAGGGCAAGAGGTATTATTACTTGTCGAAGCCATGTAGCTGTTAAACCTAAGAGCTAAGACTCAAACACAAGTCTTGAGTTCTGAAATATCATGTTTCCTTCACACACCATTCTCTCTGTAACATGTTAAAACCCACATTCAGTTTATCCCCCTCCACCCAGAAGTCTCTGCACACACCTTTGGTCTTTGTCTCTATCCTCTTATTCCCAAGTCTACCTCAAACAGCCCCCTTTTCTATGCACAGGTAATGCAGATTTGCTAGTTAGAAAGACTATAGCCATGCTCCAAGTAAAACTTTCCCCCTGCACAAAAGTTTAGAAATGGAAGAGATGCCCAAGATCAACATGACAAAGAATGAAGGTCTCTGAAGAGTAGGTCAGACTTCTCCTGTTCTGGAAGCCCTCCATTCCAAAAGAAACTGATCTGCCCATCTGTCTTCTGTGAAACTGGAAGCACTAACTAGAACTCAAGTAGATACATATGGAAACTGAGGCACAAAGAAAATCAACCCGGACCCTGGGTTCTTCTAGATTAGCAAATAATCCAAACAAGCACCTCACAGATTGATGAGAGATGAAAAACCAAAAAGAAGTCCATGTGTTCCTCCTTTATACGTGAGAGAGAGCCCCGTGACTGAGTAATTCACTCACATGACTTTATTTATTTATTTATGTATTTATTGAGACTTGGTCTCACTCTTTTTGCCTGTGGAACCGTAGGCTCTCGTTTCCTCTGGTACCACAGGCTCAAGTGATCCCCAGCCTCAGCTTCCCAGGTAGCTAGGATTATAGGCATGAGCCACCACGCCCAGCTATTTTTTGGGGACTAGGTCTCGCTATGTGTCCTGGTGGAACTCGAACTGCGATCCCTGGCCCTAGCCTTGGCTTCCTAGGCTGCCACCTAAAGGCATGTGCCACCATACTCAGCCCCCCATGACTTTAGATGCCATTTTAGCAGCTTTACTTAGAGAAGGGAGGTTGTGGAACAAAAGAAAAGTCAGTGAGGGAGTTTGTCCAAAAAAGCACAGAAACAAAGGTATTCAGATTAAAGTTCTACCTTCTTTAAGAAAAGGAAAAAGGAGATTAGCTCTTCACAGTACAATAAGGAGACACCCTTGAATATTAATGTCTTTGAAGCAATTTCCACCCAAACTTCAGAGCCCCTACTAGTGGTGTTATTCTGGTGATATCCTTTTTGTCTCCCAAATCAGCACAACATTGGTGAAAATTCAAATGGCGGTAGAAGCATGGGGCAGGAGAAAGGATAAAAAGGCAAGTCTTCTTACACATTTCACAAATGACACTGAGGATGCTTGAGACCCGCAGACTCCCTGCTCGTAGTAGGAGCCAGTGACACCCTTTGCCCACAAGAGGGCAGAATCAAACAAATTGCAAGCCCAGCCCCGATGAGGGTGGCTCTAGAGAGAGTCAGAGACTGAGCTCTGGAACCATCGACTAGTTCATTGTCTGGTTTGCTATTATTTTTGATCCAGACAACTGAAAAGTCAGAACTGACTGGTTGTCCATTTTCCAGATTGATAAGTGAAACTAGCAGCACTATGCCCATTCTTGGATGACCTCTCTGCCTGTCACACACTAAACTGGAAGTCTTGTTTCAGGGCCACAAGAAGATAGATGACTGAGACTGAAAAGATCATCTGAATAGGGGAATATCTAGCCCCACTCTCTGCACCCCAGGGAAGAGAGACCTCCAAAGCAAAGAAGCCCCTCTTGAGGCAGCAGGGCTTGATTTGTGAGGCCAGAATTCAGGACCATCTCAGGTCATCAGGTCTCAACAGACCACAGAAACCGTGCTCTATTTGCTCTGAAACCCTGGGTCCCCAAGATTTAGCCTGAAATAAAGAAAACAATGTGACCAGATACTAAGGACACAATCTATATAACGGCATTTCTCTCCAATTCTACTTCCATGATTGATTTCCTTTAGTTGTAGTTTTGAATATACAAGATCAGAACCACACATGTACACATGCATTAGTGTGTATGCACGCACACACACATACAGAGCTTTTCCTGGTTATAAACCCACAAACGCGCCATGCCAGCCTGTATCTAGAATCAAGGTTCTCAGCCTTCGGTGTACCTCAGGCTCACCTGGAAGGCTGTCACAGCACAGATTGTTGGGCCCCACTGCTAGAGTTCCTGAGTTTGCAGAGCTGAGGTGGGTGGTACTGCTACTGGTTGGAGGATCGCACTTTGAAAAAGCATTGTTTTTATTAGCACTGTACAGAGGAATTCGTCTCCATCTCATCACTAAATTTTCTTGAAGCACTAGAATGCTCAGAAACAAATACCCACCAAATAAGGGAAAGAAATGAATCTTTGCTGAGACTGCCAGATGCTGTTACATTCATTATCTCATTTTATTTACTCTGCATGAGTTCCTAACATGTAGGTATTATTATTCCTGCTTTCGAGTGAGAAAATAAGACTTCAAGAGGTTATTTGACCAAGGTCATCCCTCTCTCTAGCAAGGGTTGGAGACTGGATTGGGTGTAACTTCAGTGTTCGTGCTGAATATCCTATCTCCCCAATGAAAAATAGGTGAGCTGAGATGAACAAAAGTGTAAAACATAAACAATGTTTTAAAAAATGTGGGAAAACAAGCAGCTTTCCAGTTACAGTTAGTATCAGGGGCAGATACCCAGTAGCTCCAGGAAATCTACTGCTCCCAGAAGGAGGCTGGCCAGATCAGTCAAGAGCTAGACTGCCTGGACAGTGAAGTTGCTACTAGAAGCATTGCCACCCTGTGGAATAGAACACTATATGTTATTTGGAATAGAGTCATTTCTATTTTTGCATTCTGAGCAGAAGCAGTATTTGTAGAAGAGGGTATTGGGGATGTTTGTTAAAAAGCTTTTTACAGATCAGAAATTCCCAAGCTGGAAGCTTAATGAATTTAAAAAGTAGAAAAACGAAATATGATGAAATGCTTAAATGCCTGAGAAACAGATTAACACCCCTTACAGTTTTTAGGTTTCTGCCTCAAAATGGAAACGTTTGCTTTCCTATGCATTCCCTTTCTGTTACAATGGGCAAATGGTTAGCATTTTGATTTGATTTCTTGAGTGTCTGTGTATGTGGTGGTTGGGGGAGAGGGTCTATTCAAAGGAATGTGCTGCCAGGAAATATACCTTTTGCATAAAATAGTCCTGATATTCATAATGACTCATAGTTGGTATGTATTAGAGAACAGCAAAACAAAGTTTTATTAGTAGTAATAACCTGGGTGAAAAAAACTAATTTCTACTAATTTCTCCCTCCTCCCTCCCTCCTTCCCTTCCTCCCTCCCTCCCTCTCTCTCCTGCTCCCTGCCTGGCAACTTTATTTCTACACTCAGATTTCTAGGGTTTGTTATTGGTTTGCTTCTGCTGACCCTTTGCTTTGAGGTTACACACAATTTAATTCAACCAGCAGAACAGAACCTCCTCGGCAAAAAGGCCATTACCTTCTTGAAGATTTCAATTTAATCAAAGCAGGATGGTAGACATGTTAATAATGATAGTAACTGTTATGGACAAAATGTGCAACCTTAAAATCCTCATGCTGAAATCCAAGACCCCACTATGATTCTATTTGTTGGTGAGGTCTTTGGGAGTGGCTGTGAGCATAGAACCCTTGTGAGTGGGATAAGAAGAAATTCTCAATCAACATGAGGAGACGCTGGGAAGACAGCTGTTCGCATATGTAGACTCACTCGGGTCCTCACCAGTAGCCTGCTGCCTACAAGGTCCAGTGAAACCCTGTTCTTGGAACTCCCAGACTCCAGAACTGTGAGAAATTAATGTCTGTTGTTTCATCCACACTGGAGTCATATTATAACAGCACCACCTTACTAAAACAGGAGCTACCATCCAACAGGGAAGGGAGCAAGCACCAAGAACTGCTTTTCTTTTCATAATCCCTCTTATATGTCTCTTTCTAATCTTGTTCCAGTTTCTTCTCTGCTATTCACCATTTGAACTCTCCAACTCTAACACCCTGGTTTTTTTTTTTTTTTTTTTTTTTTTTTTTTTTTTTTTTTTTTTTTTTTTTTTTTTTTTTTTTTTTTTTTTTTTTTTTTTTTTTTTTTTTCGGTTAGGTCTCACTATGTTGCCCGGGAAACCACAGACTCATGTTGCCTGGGTTACCTCCGACTCAAGCGATCCCCAGCCTCAGCCTCTCAGGTAGCTGGGATTACAGTCGTGCGCCACCATGCTCAGCTATATTTTGAGACTAGGTCTCGCTACGTTGTCCTGGGCGGGTCTCGAACCTGTGACCTTCCTTCTTAGGCTGGGATTAAAGGCACACGCCACCGTACCTGGCCTCTAATGGCTCTTTTACTGCTGACTCTGGTCCATGCAACACACTGCTATCAGGTTTATCCTCCTAAATTGAAGGCAACTTGATGTTTCCTCTCCAGCTCTTTCTACAGATCTTAGTGGACAGCAAAGTTGAGGTAATTCAGGCCTTGAAAATCCTCCTTAAATCAGCTGCAAACCACCTGGCCAAGCTCAGTCTCTTGTACTCTTCTGAGTAAGCCCACCACTTGAGGCAGAGTGACACATGTTCTCTGTTCCTCAATGCACACTGCAAATGTTCCCACTCAAAACCTATCAACCCTGACAGTATACTCCAGTATTTGACATGGGCTATCTTGAGATACTCTTTACTTCAATGAGTCTGCCTCGTGGTTTATCACAATTCCTAAAAGCAGGACGTATGGATTATTCATCTCCAAACCCTCAGGACTTAGCCCAGGATGGGTCCACAGCAGGCCAGCAACATGCCCAGCCCACTGTGACAAAGGCTTTCCTAAACCCTTATAAACACTTATTTACAAGATCCACTCTTATGTCTATCTGAGATAAACCCAAACATACATGCTGAGTTTTATCAACATTCCTTAAAGAGATCATTAAATGATAGTCAAGAAATAAGCCACCAACAGACTTTTCAAGTGGATGCCTATTGTTCTCCAAAAGGATAATTGCCCTACTTTCTGTCAGAGTCCACATGCTAGTTGTCACAGAACCATGTTCCATCTGAGTAAGTACCCCTCAGTCCACTTGTATGTGTTCCTTAGGTTAAGAAGGCTTAAGCCTGGCACGGTGGCTCGTGCCTGTAAGCTTCAGCCTATGAAGTGGCTGGGGCTAGGGATCACGGTTCTTGTCCTGGTCAGGGCAACACAGCGAGACCTAGTTACAAAAAATTAGCTGTGTGTGGTGGTGCACACCTGTAATCCCAGCTACCTGGGAAGCTGAGCCTGGGGATTGCTTGAGTCCGTGGTACCCCAGGCAACGTGAGTTTGCGGTTCCATGCAAAAATAGCGAGACGGAGTCTCAAAAAAAAAAAAAAAAGGCTTTACCTCCACAAGGAAATCATAGAAGCCCCTGAGCACTACACTGATCCAACAACTTGTAACTGGGTGTGAAGATAAAATCTGTTCCTCCTACTCTGCCTCTTGACTAGTTCAGCTGTTTGGGCCAATTGGCTACTTCTTTCTTACTTGAACAAAAGTAAGATAGTTATTTTCTTCTGATCTATAACCATAGCTTTGGGTCATTGTTTAGGATTGAGAACAATTAATTGACGTAGCAGAATGTACAAATGTTGTAAAATACTTCTCTCGTCCACCAAAATGGCTTATTAGCTGTTCAGTTCAGTTTAGGGAAATGATAATGTTAAATTAAGAGTACTCTGAGAGAGCCCAGCACGGTGGTGTGTGCCTTTAATCGCGGCCTACAGAACGAGGCCGGGACTAGGAATTGCTGAGCCCAAGGGTTCAAGACCTGCCTGGGGCAACATAGTGAGATCTAGTCCCAAAAAATAGCTAAGTGTGGTGGCATGAGCCTATAATCCCAGCTATTGGGAAGCTGAGGCTCGGGATAGCTTGAGTCCGTGGTACCCCAGGCAATGTAAGCCTGTGGTTCCCGGGCAAAAAAAGCAAGACCTAGTCTCAAAAAAGAAAAGAGAGAAAGAGAGAGTGAGTGTACTCTGAGAACCACAACAACACAACCCTGAAAATTGTATGGACAGGTTCCACCACCAAACTGCATTCACCAACAACAGCTGCTTGGAGAGAATATATTAATTATTCAAGAACTGATGAGTCAGAGAAAACTTCAGTTGTTAATCAGTACTTTGCCCTGTCATTGATTTCTAGCTTGGCAAAATGAGAGAAGCCCTATTGTGTCGGGATTCTGGAATACCAAGCAGTTGAATGATTCAGACAGGAACTGCTCAGAATTGTAGACTGGAGGAGAGTGGAGGCGTCCTCATGGGTTTTCAATATTTAAATTTACTATTTTAGATTTAGATTATTTTAGATCTAGATTTCAGTATTTTAGTCTTTCAGGCTTTTTTTTTTAAATTTCAGAAGTCTTGCTTTTACATATGTATTTCTCAAATTGTTGGAGACAAATCCGTACTCACATGAGTGTAATGAGTAGATTCAGAGACTTGGCCCTCTCCTGCCACCCACTACTTCCGGTGCCTCAGCATGCATACTTTCCAAATTAGAAACTTCCGAAACCTGCTAGGAAATCATCAGTGCTGCCCTCTGCCTCGGAGCCTACTGCTGAAAACCCAAAGTCTTATCCAGACATCTCAGCCCCGCAACATGTGACCTGTTAGGGGACCAATCTCTCCCACCTCATGTCTCTTCACTCCCTTCACTTCATTTCCTAGTTAAACCGTCCTATCCTCTGTCCCACATAATTATTTTGATCACTTTTTTTTTTTTTGAGACTAGGTCTCGCTATTTTTGCCCGTGGAACCACAGGTTCACGTTGCCCAGGGTACCACAGACTCAAGCAATCCCCAGCCTCAGCTTCCCAGGTAGCTGGGATTACAGGTGTGCACCACCATACCCAGCTATTATTTTGATCACTTTTACCAATAACTAAAATCTAAGTTATTGATCATCTATATGCATCAAAACATCACACCAGACAGTTTCATATTTTGTCCATTTAATCCTCACAATAATACCACCAGCTGCTTTTCTAATAAGAAATGAGATTCAGAATCTTGTGAGTGTTGAACTATTTGTGAATCTAAAATATCTACTATGTGATGCTCCTCCCCCCCCAATGCCATTTGATGTATCTTCTTTGACAGCTTTACCTCTGCAAATTCTATTTATGCTTAAGCCCCAGAACTAACTCTGCCTCCTGAAACCCTCCCTGCTCTTTTCAAACATAGTTCTTGTTGGAATTTGTAGCACTTATTGATGCATTACAACGGTGCATAGATATTGATTCCTTTATGCATGCCATTCATGTGTGTAGCACTTTCTCCAACCAGACTGAAGGCATTTCAGAGTGGGCACTGTGAATTGTCAATGGTGTTTACTTGGGAAATGCACAGGGTAGGTGCTGAATAATCACCAGTCAAGGAACATGACACTGCTAGATGTGTCTGATACCATTCCTGCTGCAGTCTGTCTCCTGCAGCTAAGCTAATTCAGGAAAACATCCAGCTAGCTCAAGAGAAAGTAGACAGATGCTTAAACAACAAATTGAATCTTTTGGAGAAAATACAGGGAAAGAGTTCCAGTTTTGAGGTGTCCTGGAGGCTTTGATAATGATAAAGGAAAAAAGTCAGTGGGGCACGGTGGCTTGTGCCTGTAAGCTTCAGCCTATAAAGTGGCCGGGGCTAGGGATCGTGGTTCGAGTCCTGCCTGGGGCCTGTAGTGAGACCTAGTTCCACAAAAATATTGGGCATGGTGGTGTGCGCCTGTAATCCCAGCTACCTGAGAAGCTGAGGCTGGGGATTGCTTGAGCTGTGGTACCCCAGGCAACATGAGCCTGCGCTTCCACGGGTAAAAACAGCAAGACCTAGTCTCAAAAAAAAAAAAAAAAAAAAAAAAGTCAAAAGAGATTCATGCTCCTAATCAATTACTAAATGAAGATATGGGCAAGAACAGTGTGGCCCAAAAGATTGTTCCAGTCCTTTGGGGAATGTGCCCACAATAAATCACTATCTCTGAGAACATCACTCTCATTTGTCTAGAAACACACTAGCATCACTGAGGCTGCATTGGGGTACTGGATTCTGCTCAGAAAGGATCTACAACTTAAGTGGCATAAGAGGACAAATACCTGCAAAGAAGTACAAAAGCTCTAGCCACCGAACCAAGTATGGGTATAGATGCTGGTGAAGCTCAGAGGAGGGAGAGACCTTGAGGTGTCATGACAGAAAGGCTTCAAGAAGATGGAAGTAGAGTTGTTCTTGGGAGTAGGACAGGATTAAGATAGAGAGACGGAATGAAAATGGAAAGAAATTTACAAGCGAAGGAGCATTGGGATATGGTGGAGATTCAAATTCCCTGTGGAGGCCACATCAACAGGCCGGGCATGGTGGCGCATGCCTGTAAGCGGCAGCCTTGGAAGCCAGGACCAGGGATGGCAGTTTAAGTCCTGCCGGGGGCATGTAGCGAGACCTAATCCCAAAAAAAATAGCTGGGTGTGGTGGTGCGTGCCTGTAAACCCAGTTACCTGGGAAGCTGAGGCTGGGGATTGCTTTAGTCTGTGGTACCCTGGGAAATGTGAAGCCTGCGGTTCCATAGGCAAAAACAGTGAGACCTAGTCTCAAAAAAAAAAAAAAAGAATGGCCACGTACATAATCTTCTTGCTAGGCTGTCTGTGTGACAACCCTGGCTAAAATCTGCTTGTTTACATTGCCTTTTACAAGTTTGCTCTTGAGTCAAACAAACAAAGTCGAATCAATGTCCAGTGGGATGCTAAGAATTTGCAGAAGAAAGACAAATTTCAGATATGGCCCTAGCCCTCAACATACCTACTTTGAGAGCAAGATTAACTCCTGCAGAAATATGTAAACATGCTTTAAAAGTCAATATATCCATGCTAAAGTCATATCCTTCTAATTAAATAACAAGCATATTTTGAGATTAAAAATATCAGTACGGACACGGGTATTTAGTAGAGGTAACATTATAAGAAATTCCCTGAGATGGTCCACAAAAATACGAAACCAACTTTAGTTTAAGCTGGGTGAGCCCCATTTTTATTTTTTTTTTTTTAGAGACTAGATCTAGTTAAGTTGCCCAGGGTAGTCCTGATCCCATGGACTCAAGTGATCCCCAGCCTCAGCCTCCCAGATAGCTGGGATTACAGGTGCCTGCCACGATGCCCAGCTGTTTTTTCAAGACCAGATCTTGCTATGTTGCCCGGGGTAGTCTCAAACCAGCAAACTCAAGCGATCCCTGGCCTCTTGCCTCCCAGCGCTTGGATTACAGGTGCACGCCACCACATCCAGCAGTGGATGCGCCCCCTTTCTGCTTTCACAATTTAGTTTCTAGGCATGGAGAGTCTCTTGTGTTTCAGACCATTTAATTTTAACCTGAAGCCTTTACAAAGGAGAACAATTTCAAGGCCAGGCCAGAGCCATCTGACTTGGCAACTTGAGAAGTGGGAGAAGCCAGTCACGCCATTCTCCTACTGGATTCCATTTCTGCCAAGATCCACCAAGTGAGAGACACCCGGCCAATTTGCAGGATATTAAAAGTGATAGACAGAGTCACCCTGTGAGGGGCGTTGCGACTCACAGAACTGAGTCAGTGTATTATTCATGAGGCATTCTCCCATTTTTTTTATGGCTATAAAACCCAAAAACCCAGACTTTGGCTGAAACAGCTGTGTGACGCTGCCATTTAAGTCTCTGAAATTGTACATGTGTCTTATTTTAACAGTTCCCAAAATGTTACAGCAACATTGAATTACGCTCTTGAGTTTGCTAAAAATTCTTCCCACACAGTTCTCTTCAACAACCCCATGATCTATAGGAATTCAACAGCCAATGTCTCCAGAATGAGTCAAATGTGTAGGAATAGGATGCAGAAGGCTTCCTCACCCTGGGAGCACACTGTCTCCCCGGGGGCAACTTGACTGTTTCAGCACCAGTGACCTCCAGAGAAGAAATAATTATCTTTTCCAGTGACTAAAGGGTATGCAGACCAGGTCCTAGAAGCAAAATGCGTGCAACTGCTGAGATGCTGATAATGTGACATTGCTGTCTTACCATGTGAGGAGCACAAGACTATAGTATCCACACATAAGAGTTGAAGTCATGAATGAAGTCACAGTTCTCTACAAACTAGGTCCCAGAATGAAGATAGTGAAGGAGGCATCCACAATAATAAAACTGTATGAAAGACTACTTGGGCTGGGTGTGGTGGCATTCACCTCTAATCCAAGTGCTGGGAGGCAAGAGGCCAGGGATCGCTTGATTTTTGCGGGTTCGAGACTACCCCAGGCAACATAGGTCTCTAAAAAGAAACTGGGTGTGGTGGTGGGAGTCTGTAATCCCCGCTACACAGGAGACTGAGGGTAGGGATCGCTTGAGGCTACCCTGAGCAACATAGCAAGACCTAGTCTCTTAAAAAAAAAAAAAAAAAGACTACTTGGAAAAGTAGGCAGCCACTCTACCATGTGTTTCTCTGGATGATCTCATTTTGCCCTCACACTCCTGTAGAATATATGCTATTATCATCTCCTTCATCAGAAAAATGGAGACATCAATTATCCTGATTGACTTGACCTAGTAAATGACAAAGTTAGCATCAGAAATATGATCTTCTCACCTCATGACCCAAGCTCTTTAACCCAAAGCTTCAGTCAGATGCACAAATAACATTTAGGACACAAAGAGAGAAAGGAAACGGCATATTCATTCTTGCCCTTAAAAGCAGGGATCTCAAGATGACATTGTGGCCTGGTAGATGCCAGCCACTGGCTGCACCCATAACTTGCCTCAGTCTGAGGTATGCTAGAAGAGCTGTTAGCTCAAATGCTTTGGGAGCACAAGGAAGGAGTTAGAGAAAGCTTCCAGAAAGTGGTAGCCCTCCATTGAACTTTGAAACATCAATATAAATTAGACTTGGAGAAGACATGTATAGTTGATTGATATAAAATTTTCCATACTAGCCGGGCCCGGTGGCATGTGGCTTTAATCCCCAGCCTAGGATGGGAGGCAGAGACTGGGAATCCAGGGCAACATAGGGAGACCTAGTCTCAAAAAATAGCTGGGCATGGTTGCACGTGTCTGTAATCCCAGCTACTTGGGAAGCTGAGGCTGGGGATTGCTTGAGTCTGTGGTACCCCAGGCAACGTGAGCCTGAAGTTCCATGGGCAAAAATAATGAGACTGCCCGGCATTGTGGCTCATGCCTGTAAGCTTCAGCCTATGAAGCGGCCAGGACTAGGGATCGCGGTTCGAGTGCCGCCTGGGGCCCATAGCGAGACCTAGTTCCAAAAACAAAAATAGCTGAGCATGGTGGCACACACCTGTAATCCCAGTTACCTGGGAAGCTGAGACTGGGGATTGCTTGAGTCCATGGTAACCCGGGCAACGTGAGCCTGCAGTTTCACAGGCAAAAACAGCGAGACCTAGTCTCAAAAAAAAAAAAAAAAAAAAAAAATAGTGAGACTTAGCCTCAAAAAAATTTTTTTCCGCAACTTTTCACTCTTCTTTTATCATTACCCTCTGCAGTCAGTTTTACAGCTAATCTCATGAAACGGTAGAGTCTTGTTATCCATTCCTTGAATTTTTTCTTTTTCTTTTTCTTTTATTTTTGAGACTAGGTCTTGCTTTTTTGCCCAGGGAATTACAGGCTCACATTGTCTGTGGTACCACAGACTCAAGCGATCCCCAGCTTCAGCCTCCTAGGTAGCTAGGATTACAGGCATGCGCCACCATGCCCAGCTTTTTTTTTTTTTTTTTTTTTTTTTTGAGAGTAGGTCTCACTATGTTGTTCCATATGGGTCTCAGATCCCGGGGGAGTCTCGAACCCGTGGACTCAAATGATTCTTAGCCTCAGCCTTGCGCTTTGTAGGCTGCGATTAAAGGCACATCTTACTGTGCCCGGCCCATGCCTTGAATCTTATAACTGACTTTGGCCAATAAAGTGTGATAAAATCCCAGCCTAAGAAGGGAGGCTGAGAGTAGGAATTGCTTGAGGCCCCGGGTTCAAGACCCGCCTCGAGCAACATAGCGAAACCTAGTCTCAAAAAATAGCTGGGCGTGATGGTCCATGCCTGCAATCCCAGCTACCTGGGAGACTTAGGCTGGGGATTGACTTGAGTCCGCGGTACCCCAGGCAATGGAACTGGACAACATAGCAAGACCTAGTGGGAGGGAAGGAAGGAAGGAAGGAAGGAAGGAAGGAAGGAAGGAAGGAAGGAAGGAAGGAAGGAAGGAAGGAAGGAAAAAGTGTGATAGAAATGATTTTCTGCCAGTTCCAAACTCTGGACACCTTACATCTTCTCTCTCTCTCTCTCTCTCTCTCTCTCTCTCTCTCTCTCTCTCTCTCCTTGTCACTGATATGTGATAAACCTGAGCTAACACATTGGATGGTGATATACCATGTGTTCCAGTCACTCTTTTCACCCTTGCCAAAGGTCCACTACCCATCAGATATAAGAGTGAACCCCCACTAGACCAACCAACTCTCAACCCACCCATGATCTGCTTGCAGAGTGAGCTCAGTCAAGGTCATCCAGACCTGACCCAGATTAACAGAACTGCCTGACAAAGCCCTGGCCTCACAGGCCAAAGCCAAGATTTATTATTGTATGTAACTGAGGTCCTGTGGCCATTAGCAGTATTATCATGGTAAAAGTAGTCTAAGACCAAACCAGTATGGGACAAAATGCATTATAGCCGTATTATAATTTGCTTACTTTAGAAAATAAAGGCTTCTTTGACTGGTACAGGACAGAGTTTCTCTCAAGCTTAACACTACTGACATTTTGGGGCATGATCCTTATTGGGGGGAGTGTCCTGGGCAACATAAGATGTTCATCAGTATCAATGGTCTCTCCCCACTAGATTCCAGTAGCATTTGTGACAACCAAAATGTCTCCAAACATTGCGAAATGACCTCTAGGGGGCAAAATTGCTCCCAGATGAGAAGCACCAGGTCTAGAAACCAATACAAAGAAGTTTAGTTACCAGATATCCAAAGCATCCTCAAACGGACCATCTCTTCTAAAAGAGAGTTCTGTTGTAGAGCAAGCGCAGGCTCAGTGTGAACACAAGTGCTTTCCTTGGGTATATGTGGCATAGAAGTTCAGAGTCAGGTGGAGCTCAACAGGGAGCTTATGAACTGCTTCAGCTCATGTTACAGCTTGCTGAGTCTAGCAGAGGCTGGCTCAACACACTAAGCTTTGCCACACAATGAAGTTTTAAAAAGAGTAACAAAAACATGGGGCAAGAGAAAGCGTCATGCAAACATCCCAGGCTGGGCAGGTACATGGTTGATTTGGACAAATGTAAAAAGAGTTTTGGAGCCTTAGGTATACCTGACATGCTATACTTCTTCTAGTTTCCCCAAGACTTAAACTCTTATTCCTAGCAAACAGGTAGCAAAAACAAAACAATGAAGATTTTTAGATCATTGTGAAAAAAGAGCAATTCATCATCAAATTCCCATACATACTTGGGTAGTCTTCATGAGGGATCAAATATCTACTCTACCATACCATTAGAGTTCCTTTGGCACTAAGAAAGATGACTACTACCATTTTGGATTAAGAATTGCAAAGCTAAAGTTTACCAGTCTTCCCAGGAGCTATCTCCACCTCATGAGAGCATGCCAAATTCAGGCATTAGAAGAACCTGTTCTTTCTTAACACCTGAGCTTAATGTAGCCATTCACAGCTTCCAGAAGACAAAGATAATAAAAGAAGAAAGTTTGGGGTCCTCTGACTTCTAATTTGCTACCAATCTATACAGCTCATTGATAAACATCATTGAGACATGTATCCTTTGAGAACTCCAGCAAATTGTTTTTCTTCTACAGGCTCCCTTTTCCCTCTAACCAGAAGCAAATAATATTTTTCTACTATTCTAACTCTAATAGAGGAAACTGATGAATTCAACCACAAATGAGATGTTTTACAAATCCGTGAAAAATAAAGAGAACATCATTAAGAAAAAGAAGAACAAAGTCAAAGTTGAAGCTATCTTGAATTCTAAATCTTCCAGGTCTCACAGGTCACTCAGCTTCTGGATTTATTTAGTTTCCCAGTGGAACCATGCCCAGTCATGCATTTTAAGAGTAGGAGTGCTTCACACATGATCTTAGCCAAAAGGCCGAGAAGCGATGAGAGTAGGAGTGCTTCAGAAGAAAAAGGTGAAGTCATAGATTCTTGGCATCTTAGTGTGGGATGAGGCCAGATTTTATGAAAATGAATTATTAATTCACTTTCTCTGTAACTCAATTGTTATTTTCCCAAGCTTTATGGTCATGGGTCAACTTTGTGAACATAGAGGTATTTTGGGGTGGAGAAAAGGGTTTAAGACAGGTGACGTTCCTCCGAGGGTTGCATCAAATTTAGATGTCAGATATGACCAATTAACAATAAGTTTCAACAGCCATGACTCCTTGGCAGAATCAAAAAATGTGGGTTGTCTCCACTGACCGATGGCAAAGATGTTCCAGAATGTACGATTAGAGACAACGAAACACCATCTGCAAGGATAGGGTGGCTTTAAGATGTGTCCCTTGCCCCTGCACTTCCATCTCGGTCCCCCAGGTGATGCTGAACAACTTCTGATACACAGTCAAGTCACATCCATACAGAGACTTCATGCAAGAAACAAAGTAAAGCTCAGGCCCCTGCCCCTATGACACACATAGTCCAAAAGCCTGCTTCCTTGCCTCTGCTAACCCGACAAACTATATTGAGAAGGGGGAAAATGACAATTTCCGAGTTTACTGTATCTTGCAAAATTCACAGAACTAGGCCAGGCATAGTGGCACATGCTTGTAAGCGACAGCCTAGGAAGCCGCGGCTGGGGCCAGGGATTGCGGTTCAAGTCCTGCCAGGGGCATGTAGCAAGACCTAGTCCCAAAAAAATAGCTAGATGTAGTGGCACATGCCTGTAATCCCAGCTACCTGGGAAGCTGAGGTTGGGGATTGCTTGAGTCTGTGGTACCCTGGGCAATGTGAACCTGTGCTTCCACAGGCAAAAATAGCAAGACCTAGTCTCAAAAAAAAAAAAAATTCACAGAACTTTTTCATAAATTACCTTGTTTTAACCTCAGCATCCTATACTGCACATAGGAGAGACCTCATAACCCAGATTTTTCTTTTTTTTTTTTTGAAACAAGGTCTCCCTATGTTGCCCGGAGTAGTCACAATCCCACGGATTTAAGCAATCCTCAGCTCAGCCTCCAGGTAGCTAGGATTACAGACTCCCACAACCGCACCTGGCTGCTTTTTCGAGACCATGTCTCGCTATGTTGCCCAGGGTAGTCTTGAGCCCACGAACTCAAAGGATCCTGAAAGTGGGTAAAAAAGAGATTTTCTGACTTGACTTAACTGGATAGCGCTATCTGCCTGCTTCTCTCTCAGAAGCAGTTCCTTTGCATCCCCAGCCTTTTTAACCAAAATATCAAACCAAGACTATCAGTGCAGTGCAGACTAATTTATTTCTAACAGTGATTTCTAATTATCCTATTAACTACAAAAGAAACATGT
>PVHY01006359.1:55614-75269 GCA_004024945.1 Uropsilus gracilis | reverse complement strand
ATCTACACATCAATGCATTATGTGATATGTGCTCTTTTAATTTTTAGTGAAAGCCAGCATTTTCTGAATCTTTCCCAGTTGAGTATCAACAGCTGTTTCATGATCTTATCTTAACAGGTCATTGCTTTAGCGATGGATATATTTACAGATGTGGACATTTTCAAAGAAATAGTGGAGGCATCAACTCGTGGTGTATCTGTGTACATTCTTCTTGATGATTACAACTTTAATCATTTCCTAACCATGACTGAAAAACAAGGTTGTCAAGTTCAGCGTCTCCGGGTAAGAATTGCATGTTTTTGTTTTTAAGCATGTCTCATATATTTTTATCTCAGTCAAATTTAAGGTATGTTGAACTGTATGTATCTAAAATTAAAAAAGAATATATGTTGGGTGCTATATTAATTGAGTAAAGAAGCATCTCCTTATGCTTTTCAGGATGTAACTGAAATGCACTATTATTGTAGATTTCTTGATGGTAGAACATTTAAACTTTTGCATTAACGGTACCTTAATTTGACATACAATCTCTTGAAATCACAACTCTACTAGAATAATTTACCTAATTTTTAAAAGAAGGGTGGATTTTAATTATACTTGTTTTGGCTTCAGGCTACTATAATCTGACTGATTTTCTTGCAGTAGGATCCTAAGTGATTTATGATGCCATCTGTGTAAATGTAAGGTAATATTTGCTATTTAAATTCAGTTAAAATTCATGTTTTAAGTGACTACTTTCCTTGAGTATATCTTTTCATGAGTAAAGTTTAAAATTTGCTTTCTACCCTTCATTTGCTATATGTATAAAAATTTATTTCAATCATATTGTGGTTTTATATTGCCATATGTTTTACTTTTCAAAGTCTCCTTTCAGGCCGTAATTTTTACTTATATTTATATGTAATTCTAGAATATTCGAGTGCGGACAGTAAAGGGCCAAGATTATCTTTCAAAGACAGGAACAAAATTTCATGGAAAACTGGACCAGAAATTTTTGTTAATAGACTGCCAGAAAGTGATGTATGGTTCCTACAGGTAAGATCACTGTGTTTTCTTATAGTGCTATTGGTTTTTATCAAATTGATTATTTTCAAACTTTAATCTGTCAGCTATTTCTTTAAAATAATAAAGAATAAATATCATTTACATGAAAGCTTGGAGATCTGTGTTTGGGTTGTGATTATACCTCTAGAGAACATTAGAAACATTAGGGATGTTAGCAGGCAGACTAAGGCGTAACCCAGGACCCTCAAACCTATACTCTAAACAGATTCTGCCATCTGCCATGTAAAGACAAAGCATACTCTTAGTGGTAAAGAACTTTATAGGGTAGTATGTGTAGAGAGAGAAGAAAAGAAAAGATAATATTTTTCCAGTATTACACTAAAATTGCCCATTACCTTTTGGGTAAATGCCTAGTCAAATAAGGTTAGCCCAAATGAGGTCCCTAAGCTCCAAAAACCTGTCACAAGTCTACAGCTCCTTCTGGCATGGAACCATCTGGAAGGATAGAAGGGATCAGGCAAGTCTGGAAGGACAGAAGCAAAATCAAAGTACAAATCAATTTAAAGGCTGCCCTTGTCAGCCTCCTCACGTGACTTTGACTCATGTCTCTCTCAAATGTTTCTATGTATCTCGATTCTCTGTGTCTTCTTCCACATCCCAAAGTCCCTGGTGCAAGTTAGACTTGAGAAACCAGCTTTTCTTCCTTCATAGGTCTCTTTGTCCCATGTGTTTCCTCCAAGTCTTCTTAGTTTCTTCTTGCCACTAAGCTCTACCCTCCATGAGGCGGGACAAGAAACATAGAACCTCCCCTTTCTATGGAGATTCTCTGTACCAGGTATATAACATAACTTCTTTGGACCACAAGTTCTTCTTTCCTAAAATGAGCACATTGCCAAATATCTCAGTTACCTTACAACTCCATCATAGGAAAAACATTTTTACTCTTCATGAAAACAGTACACAGTATAGATATAATAACAATGTCCATAAAAGAGGAAGCTGTTTGTCACACTATAGAAACTGTCAAATGGAGTTTTCTTATTTATTATTATTAAAACTTTGATAATTATCACATCATCACTATAGAACCACCAGAAAATAATTCAATAATTTGACTCTTAAAAAATGACGTGGAATACACTATATATAATGTTATTAGCACCAGATTGTACCCTCTGGAATCTTTCTAATTTACTATTGGTGGAATATCTATTTGACTCTTTACCTATGTCATATCTAGTCTTTACAACTAATCTGAAATGCATGTTCTTAACTTCATTTTACAAATATGTGACAATACTGAATATTCTTGAATGTGACTTCAAATCCCCACAGCTGAGGGCCAGAGGCAGTCCAGATCAGAGTGACTATAGGGAATTAGCCTTTATGTAGTTGCTGCCATAGTAATCCCATAACATTCTGTGAGGACTAAATGAGTTAATGCATCCTAAGCCCTAATTTTAGCTATGATTTTAGGCCATTCTTTAACTCTTTTTATCTGCTAACATTCTCTTTTGAAAATGCTGCTTGGAGTTTCAAAGCAAAACTTGTTAAGAGCAGAAATTACAGCTAGTGATTGAAATTAATGAGTCCTTTTAAAGGCTCATTAAATGTGTATATACTTGTTCAGACCCACTTGGTTTTAGTGGGGTTTTAATTGAAATTTTAATTAAAATTGGGAGTTCTTTCAACTTATACAATGGTGTGTATTATTTATCCCCATCATAATTAATGCTTTCTGTCTTTATTATGTAACTTGTTTTTTAAGACAATTGTCAGTAGCATAGTCACCACAGACATGTTTTGCTATCTGCTAGTTATTAATAGGGGCTATATGTTGAGGTGACTACAGCTGAATTACTTTAGAATTGAATTTTGGAGGAAAGAAACAACACTGACAAAAACTCTTTCTTTCTATCTATATCATAAGCCAGAGACAAAATTGAAGTCACTATTTATGGAAGTAAATATGGAATGACTCAGATCATAGATTATATTCATCAAAAATTTTATGAAACAACTCCATTCTCTTTATTATTTCATGTTAATCTTGAATATGCTTCTTTATGAATTAGTACTTATCAGCTATTGTCATTCTTCTCTGATTAGTTATCATGGGTCTTTTCTATTGCTAACAATATTCTAAATGGATCTAGCAGAACAGTTGTAAAGCAGTCTTCATAGAAACTGAATAATGAAACTGAAAATGTTACTATTATTTCCCATGGTTAAAAACAATCTTAGTCAGTCATAATCTGGTATTGCCATTGATTTCCTCATAGACAAATTCAAGATGTCTTCCTTCCAACTCACATTATTTGCTATCTCTCTTTATCATAACTCCCAACATTTCCAGAGAGACTTGGTATCTGTACTCATCACAGTCACACATCATGTGCAACCCACTAATCATGATGATATGTCACAGACAACACAACCGGTGTTTTGTCTTATCTTTATACTGACATTGATAAGATATAAAACTTACATACTTTTTAATCAATATGTGAAAATCATGTTATGAATTTAATACCCTCATTGGAAATTGTCCTAGGAAAATCTGGGAGATGTTTCGTAAAGGATTAATCACAAATAGACTGAGAAAGAATTTTCTAGGCTTTCTTCTTCTGGTCTTAATGTTTTTCCATGTACATTACTTTCAAAAGACAGTTTATACTTCTAATGTTTTGATTTTTGAATCATGTGACTTCAATGTCTGTCCAAATAACAACAACAACAAATAACAAATCAAATTTCCGTACACAAAACTAAGACACAGAAAATGAAAGCACAGGTTACACTGAAGTTATTGTGTCCATATGATTGTTGCCAACTTTGATCAGACCTACTGATTTCTGCATATTTATAACCAGGCTCACCCAGCTCCTTGTCACTGCTTTCATTCCGTGCATGTTACTTTATTAACCTGAGCCAGGAAATCAAGAGTTTTTGAGCCATTTTTTCATTTCATGTGTGACCTCATAACTACATGTGAACTTCATGATTAATAAATGACA
This sequence comes from Uropsilus gracilis, assembly GCA_004024945.1. Classification (NCBI taxonomy): domain Eukaryota; kingdom Metazoa; phylum Chordata; class Mammalia; order Eulipotyphla; family Talpidae; genus Uropsilus; species Uropsilus gracilis. The sequence continues at coordinate 71,247 of PVHY01006359.1, read as the reverse complement.
GTGAGTTTGGAGGGAGTGAAAGTAGTAAATTAAATTTTATTCAAGTAAATATATTGCATGTTTTTAAAAATCAAATATTACTAAAATATATGCAATACAAAGCATTCATTTTGTTTTCTATCTCTATCCATCCCTGACTCCTGTCCCCCAGATTCAATTATGTGATTATTTTAGCTTTCTGCTGGTATTTACCCCATTTCCTTGAACAATGTGATTATACTTCTATCTTTTGATTTATCACTTTTAGTTTATCTTGACTTTGTATTATTATAATTGAGGAGTTTGATAATTGAGAAGTGATACTTTCAATGCACCATTTTCATAGTGTTCTGTTCATGTCTTATCAGAGTATTATTTGCTCTTAATTTCTTTGAAGATATTGATTATAGATTATGTGAATGTTTATAAATGTTATTAATGTATTTTCTATGTTTCTTTAGGTAGTAGGTTTCAGATCTGTTTTCCATCTAAGCTTTCAAATGTTATAAGCTATCTTTAACTTACTTCAGATATCTGATGGTCTTTTGTCATGTGTTGATTTTTAAGAATGGGAATCTTTTAAATTTATTCAAAATTGAGTAGCAAATGCTTAGCCATAGTTGAGTTTAGGAAGAGTTAGTGACTGGGGTCCTGAAAATTTTACAGGGAGATCACTATTAGTACAATAGTTCATTTATTAAAGATGCCCAGCATTTCCAGAGAATAATCTCTGAATTGGGTATGTCCAATTATGTGTCTTCTCTTTCACCTGAAATTATATTAGAATATTATTTTTTTAATTATCAAAGCAGAGGATACTTTTCCAGTTGTCTCTCACTCACAAATACCATTATCTTCTCAGTTTCCTAAGCTTGGAGGTTATTTTTATTTTTTAATTATTTTGCCTATACACATCCTCTATGACATACAGATCTGCCAGTTCTTTCTTCTTGTTATTGGCTCAACATTTTTATTCATCATTCCAATTTGTACTACTGTACTTTTGGTTCTTACCACCTTATTCTACCTACTTTAATTTATAGTAAATTCAATTCATCTTTCAAGTCTGTATGTCAAATAGCTATTAGAAAAAAACCATTCCTCAAATAGTTTTTTATTATAATGTATCCAAATTTGGTTTAAAAAAGTGTACACAAACTCTTATTTCAAGATTTGTTACTTGAATAACTTTACTTCAGCTAAATACATTGTTTTATGCATTAAAGCATATTGATTGCCTTCCTCACCTCCTTCCTTTATCCATATTTCTTCTTCCACACAAATTGTTGTCCATTACCCCTCAAGTCTGAACTTCTGAGGATCTAAACTGTCAAAACATTGCTAAATTCCTACTTTCTCTTGAGGTGTTTTCATATTCTATAGCTGACTATTCAATTCTTTCTTTGCTGTTTCTACCATATTTTATGTTGATCTCTTCAGTTGGAATGAAACTGCCCATAATGATTCACTTTTGTACCATTTCTTTTAAGTCAGCCAGAGGGCTTCTCATCTGTACATGAAAGAAACCCAATAAATAGTCATTCCACAGCATGTGTTCAGTCAGCATGTAGACAAAGTAAGCATATAGAAAAACAATATCTGTAAGTTATACACTGCAGTCTATGGTATTTTCTATAAATTATTGCTGCATGCATTCTTTCACTATTTTCATCTCACTTTTTGTCTCTCCTGTATAGACAGCTTCTTTGTAGAGAATGCATCTGCCTTTTTCCTTTGTATTGACCTCCTTTTATTTATTATTGATACCTGGATATTAGCAGTTCCTTTGCTCAGTGACTTCATATATTGTCCAGACTATTGAGATTTTTTTAATGAGATTTCATTTTTTATGTGAAATTTCAAGTCAACTATCACCTGTAAACTCTAGGGAAAAGATTGAAGTTCCATGAAGTACTCTAATGTAGTGATGAACTTTGACTTCCAAGAATTTGTATTTTATGTTAAAAGACTTTAATTGACATTTGACTAGCTTGATTTATGAGAATTGAGTCTGCCCTTTAATTGAGCTTGCGACCCACAAACCCTCCCTCTGTTTATCACTGCTGACTTCTAAAATTGTACTTACTAAGTTATTGAGGTAAAATACATGTATTACCAGAGACCTATCTTGCATTGACATCTTGGGGTTATCAGAAATTCTAACTCTTATGCCATCCATGTTCTTTTTTTAGACATGGGGGAACTGAGACTCATGTTCATGGGACAAGATGACTAGGCTTTTGCTAGTCTCTTAACTTTTTCTCCAATATGAGCTTCCCTAACCTCTGCCAGGATGCTATAAGCAATAATATCATTGGCCCCATAAAATGTTTATAGCCAGAAATGCAAATGCACAGTTGCCTCTTCTTTAGATTCCTAACAAGTAGAGTAATAAATTTTGGGCAGGTTCAATGCTAGAACTTGAATTGCTTTGATATTTAAAACCAAATATGGAAATGAAGGAACATATCTATTCCAAGAATGCAATGACTGAATAGTTTCTAAAGTATGATAGCCAAGGAAAAAACAAAAATATTCTTTTATCAACATTAAATGATAGAGTTTTCCTAGTAGAAATATATGTTATCATTTTACCTTAGCAAAATTAATGTTTTCCAATTCTCATTTTATCTTTTCCAGCTACATGTGGTCATTTGAAAAAGTTCACCTCAGCATGGTTCAGATAATCACAGGACAACTTGTTGAGTCCTTTGATGAGGAATTTAGAACTCTCTATGCCAGATCCTGTGTCCCCAGTTCATTTGCACAAGAAGAATCAGCAAGAATAAAGCATGGTAAAACCCTGTGGGAGAATGGCAATTACCAGCGTTCGGTTTCTTCATTAGCTTCTGTTTCCAGCCAAAGAAACCTTTTTGCTAGACAGGATCTCAATCATAAGCTAGATTACTTCAAAAACAGAGGGATCTATGCTGTAAATGAACATGACAAATATAGCATAAGAAATCATGGATATAAACCTCATTTTGTTCCCAACTTTAATGGTCCAAACCCGGTCCGTCAGTATCAACACAACCAGATAAGTGAAAACTGGAAGAGACATAGTTATGCTGGGGAACAGTCAGAAACAGCACCATACCTGATGCTTAGCAGGGCTCTGAATCGAAACATTAATCCTCCTAGTAACTGGAAAAAGCCTTCAGATAGTCTCAGTGTGGCTTCCTCATCACGGGGAGGCTATATAAGTCACCATAACCCACCTGCCCAGAGTTTTGCTGATCGGCTTGCCCAGAGGAAAACAACAAACCTCGCAGAAAGGAATTCAAATATGCGGAGATCCTTTAATGGGACAGATAATCATATTCGCTTTTTACAACAACGAATGCCAACCCTTGAACACACCACCAAGTCGTTTTTGCGAAACTGGAGAATTGAATCTTACTTGAATGATTCCGAAGCAGGACCTGACTTGAATGGATCAGCTCTAGGTGATAGATTTGATAGCTATGATGGGAATGAGAATTTGAAAGCCAATGCCCTTTATAATCATTCTCGACTCCGTTCCTCTTTTGTGTTTAAACCAACTTTACCTGAACAACAAGAAGTTAGCAGCTGTACAACTGGCTCCTCAAATTCAACTGTCATTGGTTCACAGGGTGGTGACACACCCAAAGAGGTTCCAGACACCCCTATAACTGCACAATCTTTGACAGATAAACCCTTGCCAGAATCAATTCCCACACAAGCATCACAATCAGAGGCACCAAAAATGCACACGTTGCAAGTTCCCGAAATCCATTCCACAGTGTTAAACCAAACTGCAAATGACCACACAGAGTCAAATAACTATTTGTACCAAAATATGTGTACAAATAAGCAGACAGAAAATCTAAAGGAACAGCAAAATGATAATTTGCTTAAAAGGCGAAGTTTTCCATTCTTTGACAATTCAAAAGCCAACTTCGATAACGGAAATAGCAAGCATTATGTCTATAGTACACTTACTAGGAATCGAGTTAGACAACCAGAAAAACCCAAAGAAGATTTGTTGAAAAGTTCCAAAAGCATGCACAACGTGACCCATGGCATGGAAGAGGAGGGAGAGAATATCACAAGACACCCACCAGGCGGCACTACAACTAAGTCCATTTCCATTGCTGCCTTGCTTGATATGAATAAAGAGGAACCTAACAAAGAACTCTCTTTAAAGAAAGAAGGTAAGGGTTCGCCAAGTTTTCTGAAAAGGGGATCCCAGAAGTTAAGGTCATTACTTAACTTTACCCCTGAAAAGAAAGAAAGCTTATCAAAACATAAGGGACCTGCCTTTTATAAAATGTGTAGTAGTTCTGACACTTTAGTTTCTGAGGCTGAAGAGAATCAAAAACCAAAAAAATCAGAACCCAAAATTGATGCCTCTCCTAGACGAAAGCGTTCCTCCTCATCAAATTCACAAGGCAGCATTCACAAGAGTAAAGAAGATGTAACAGTTAACTCATCTCAGGGGACAAACTCTCCATCTGATGAAAGTAATAAAACAATCCCATCATCAGTGGCAGCTGAAAGAAAGTTCATGGAAAGGGCAGGAGATGCCTCTGCCCCAAGATTTAACACGGAACAGATCCAATACCGAGATTCAAAAGAGATGAATATAGCTGTTGCTCCTGAAAGAAAACCACCTTCTCCAAGACCCAAACCCAGTGAGCTTCTGAGATCTCAGTCAACTGATCGGCGTGTTTACAGTCGTTTTGAGCCATTTTGTAGGCTTGAGAGCTCTGTTCAGCCAACAAGCCACATACCAAATTCCAGTATACACCGCCCAGAAATAAAATCCACAACTATGGGCAATAGCTATGGCAGGTCCAGCCCAATTCTTAATTACAATACTGGTGTTTATCAGTCATATCAGCCAAATGAAAATAAGTTTCGAGGATTTATGCAGAAATTTGGGACCTTCATACACAAAAAATAAATGAAATTCTGTAATTTCAAAAAGATTTTAATATACAAAATGAATGTAACCATTGTCCACAGAACATGAACAATATAAAACTTTTTTTGTCACATGCCAATAAATTGATGTAGGGGTGAAATTTTGGATGATATACATGTTTACCAGTATACTGATGTATAGTAAAGTTCTTTTCTCTGATAAGTTAGTTGTGCTATTTACAATATAACTGGTATATTTCTTACAAACATAAGATGTTTAAATGGTAATGGTTAGAAATGATTAAACATTTTTAAAATTTAAAAACTTTTAAAAAATATTTTAGACTAAAGAGCTTGTCTTAAGTAGGTGTGTTAGAAAAGAGGTGGTGTTTGGATTTTAACCATTCATTTCAAAATCTTTCCTTTAAAAAGGAATCACACACTACTGGTTCTTCATTGTGGTGTCTATATGGACTTTTCGTATCTTTACGATATGAAAAAATAAGATATGAGAAAATAGGACAAAGTCTTTTTTATTTCTAATAATCCTTAAATTTTACAGGATAACATGTTCTTTTAGTGTTTTATTAATTTTCTTATGGCACATATATAACTGGTTGGGCGGCAAACAGTACAACTTAAACATAATTCCATACATTTTTAATGTTGCTGAGGTGTTGGCAAAGTATCAGCTCGATGTAGTACACAAGTATATCATAGAAATTGATTTTCCTGATCTGCTGAAAATCATCCAGACGTGCTATTCACACTCTTTCCAGCAAGCATGAACTCCCTCTCACATCTGCTGCTAGTTTTTTGCAATCATTCCTTAATTTAAAAACTTTAAAACAGTCAGAAGGGAGTTGGGAAACTTGGAATAGTCCTCTCTTTTTCTTGTGTAAAAAAATTAGGAATGTAAACATCTGTACAATTTTTTAACTTAGATAAGTATAACAGTCCGTAGTTGTTTTGCTTACAAAATTCTTGGCTTTTTTAAAAACTCTGCCAAACATTGTGTAACTTCCTTGAATTTTACTAAGAGGACCATGATCAAAATGAGAAGAAGGGAACCTTGCCTTATTCTTCCATGGCTGTGGAGCCTGGACTAAGGTTATAAATCTTTTATTTTAAATGTAATGAAAATATTCCAGTCGTTAGACAACCCTTGCCTTCCTTAGCCACCATATCTATAACAGAGACTTTAACTTGGTCTTATTTCATGAACAAAGAACAGAATTCAAGAAACAATTCAGCATTTGAAAAATGCCAAGTGTTTGCACAATTATTTAAGTATATTGCTTAATACCCTGAGTTGTTCTATGAGGCAATGTCAGTATTTTAAAATGTTATGATTCAAATATTAATAAGTCATTAAAATAGTTTTATATTATATTTAGATCATGTTAAGAAACATAACAAGTGGCAACATGACAGTAGGGGAAAGAGAACCTAGGATTTATTAGCACTTACTCTACATCAGGTCTTTACCTGGATCCTAAAACTCCACACAGTATTTTGTGTATACCATTGTTCTTTATTTATGGATGACTATTGAGGTGATACATGAGATAGTGAAAGGCAAAGAGGTAATACCCAAGTCACATAACATAACTGAATGGTACAAAAATGTATATTATATATTCTGTCATATTATATTATCACTTGGCTATGTTTAATACCTGTCTTGCCCAAACTATTGTGTAAATTAAATGGAAGAACATTTCTATTTTCCTGACTCAACAACAATTAAGCAAGAAAGTGTAGCAAAATTCCACCAGAAAACAGGAACACACAAGGGCTTAGTGAAATCATAGTAGCTGGTATTAGGAAATTAAATTATGATTGATTTGTTTCCATTAACCTTTAAATTTTACAGGATAACATGTTCTATTTAATGTTTTATACAATAAAAGACTGTTCCAAAACAAAAGAAGCAAGTTGTTTTTAATTGTTAGGTAGCCATTTTGATCTCTTTCTGGTTGACTTATAGCAATAAGAAGGGGAGGGAACTATAAGTGAGTTATAATCTGCTGCTGCTCTGCTAGAAAAAGTTTATTTGACTAGGAAGTTCGACAAGGAATGATGATCAATATTAAATACAGCCGATCCTTAAATGTAGGGTCTCTGAGAAATTAGAGTCCCAACCCTGTAAAATAAATCAAAATATAAATTTTGACTCCCCTAAAACTTAACTGTTGTCACCCCCTTGGGATGCCTATGATGGAACTTGGTTTCAAGACACTTGCCCACCATGAGTATTGAAATGCACAAGTGCTCAAATGTTCTGTAGTAAGTTCTACATCCCAGTTCTCAGAGAGAAGCAAGATAGATAGATAGATGATAGATAGATAGATAGATAGATAGATAGATAGATAGATAGATAGATAGATAGATAGATGGAGATATATGCACTCAACTTTAAAATGTAAAATAGTCATGTTTCTCAAAACATATCTAAGTAAGTTTACAGAAAATTTAAAATCATCTTTTAGCTATGTATTTCCTTATTATATAAGGAATTCAGTGGCCATAAGAAAATTGTTTTCTCATTGCTGCTGGATTAAATTTATGATCTTCAGGGATAGATAAGATTATTAATAAGATTATTAAAAGTACTAGTATTGGGGTCCAGTGAATGAAATATTTTTCATTTTACTTTCAGAAAAAAATTAAGTCACTCAATTACAAAAACAAAAAAACCCAAAACTTACAGTTGACCAGACTAGATTGACTTGAATAGTTTCCATTTTTATAATAGATTGAGCATCTTTTAGAGTGAAAGGTGTAATGGACAAATTATCATTAGGCATCTCTCAAATTCAAAGTCATCAGATGTAGAACAGCCAAACTTTAAAACTTGATTCCTGTTTTAGTCACGTTTAATTACATGCAAAGTCAATTGCTTTTTTGTATAGCTACTAACATCGTTTCTGGAAACATCAATTCCTGAGCTCCTTTCAAGTATAATTAGGGAGTACAGGATGTTGTATTTTATCCTCCTGTGACAAGTAGGTTAGGCTTTTACACAGCAGATATGTTATCTACCTTTTTTTTCTTATTTTCCTTCAATTTTTTCTCCAAAAATATCTACACATCAGAATCTATACATACTAACTTTCCAATGTTTCTGTGGCTGAGAAACTTCTCAGGATTAAGTCTGAGTGAGCACATAATATTTCCAATAACTTGTTCTGGATTTAAATTTTAAACAGATACTTCCAGACTTCATGGATATAATCATTTCAAGCAATATGCTTTCTTTTTATTCCCATATTGTGGAAAAGTAGCATCACTCAGATATATTCATATTAAATTTCTGTAATGCAGCTTTTACTCTACATAGTACATTAATTTGAAAGCAAGAAAAAAGCTACCTTTTCAAAGTGTATCTTGACAAGTAAGTTTACAATAATTTAAGTTACTCTGTTGTGAACATACTGATATCCTCCATTAAAATGATTGGAACTAGTCACAGTTCTTTTGAGATTTATTGAGTCTGGGTAAGTGTTGTCAGTCTATACTTCTAGGGCAATTATCTTGTGTAATTAAGGTGATTGATATCTAGTATGATACAGATAGGCAAAAAAAAGATTGAACTCCCTCTATTCAACTGTAATTTTAACAAAGATCTATCCAACACTCAACTATTATTCCACAGATATTTGATCTTCATGAGTATATGTTGATATTTAATATGACTCTAGCTAAGAGATATGATGTAAAATCTCTTTTATGTTAATATGTGTATCTATAGGTGATGCTATTTAACGAAGAAAATCATAATGCTCCATTTTTTTCAGAGAATATTTTTTAAAAAAGGATGTAATTATAAAGAGTAAATTTTTTGTTAGCAAAGAAATATTCTTCCAAATAAATTTTGTTTTAAGATCTAATAAAATTGAATAATTTTGTACAAACATCAATGAAAGTTGTTATTTTATCTTCTTAATGTGGATTTTTCCATTTAAATTAATCTTTCCACTTAATTATCAATTCACTTAATTTTTAATCATAGATCTATATTTGTGCATATAATTAAATAGGTCTCTGAATTTTAATATCATCATTACACTTTTAGTTTTATTTTGATTATATTTTGTACAATGATTTATCCATATTTGTTATCTAGTGACAGTATTCATTACGTAAGCAATAATATCATACATACCAATTTCTTTATCTTCCAATTGTACTGTAACTTAGTTATTTGATATAACTTGTAACTTTGGAAAACAGGCAATCTAGTTCTTAAAAAAAATGGTAACTGACCTTATTAGTTGAACATTGGTGGCATTTCATTTTAGTAAGATTTTTCTAAAGGTGCAAAATGCATTTTTCTTAGGAAAAAAAATCCCCCCCTGTAGCCCATATCATGATAGTTGAAATAGTGTATTTGGAGTAGTGTCCTTTTAAAGCCAAATTTCATTTTAAATAGTTGCATATCATCTTAATAGTTAAAGAAATTTAGATATTTTCCCCATTTACTATAAACATAGATGCTTAAGAAAACTAACTCAGTGAGAAATGAATAAGGATTCAATAAAGAAATTGATAAAATGTTATATTTGTGACCACTCTAAATAGGAAATGGGAGTATTCTCAGGCTACTGAGGGAGTCAAAAACCACCCCAAGGTATTTGAAATAGAGAAAAAATGAAGGTCTTTGAAAGGATTGGGTGTGTTTGTCTTGACTGAGGAAGTGAATCATGAAAGTGGAATTACTTGAACTGAAGAAAGACACAGAAACAAGTGCTCCATAAAAGATTTTTGAGTAACAATGTATATAACACATTACATTGAACATTTGTCACATTATAATGGGTATCAATCTACTATGCTTATTTAATACTCATACTGAAGACCTACCTACTCATTTACAAGTATGAAATTCATAAAATGTATTTAATAGAATGGTTTCCACTATTTCACTGTCATTGTTAAGAAGTAAATGGTGGGAGTGGGGTTGGAGAAGACCTTCCGAAATAAAACTAAAGAACCTGAATACTAGAATTAATTTAGAAAATAACTCTAAGAGTACCTTCTGATATTAGCACATTTTATCCTTATATTTATTTTTTCTAAATATAGGACAAAGACAATAATTTTTGAGCATGAATTACCAGGGTCAATTACATTTAATAGACTACATTTTAGAAAGAAAGTGCTTTTGTTTCTGTGTATTTTGACTTTATGTACTTAGTTCTAGAAACTGTAAAAATTACATTTTAAGGCTAAACAAGGTATTATTAACTTAAATTAGGCATTCTAGTTTATGATGATTTATCCTAATCTCAGAATTAAATGTATTTCTGTTATGACGAACCTGAAATACTTGAAGTTTGATTTTACATTTTTCACCAGTTAGACTGTAACAATGCTCACTTAAGGACAGCAGAAAATTCTGTTAAATATTTTGTCAATTCAAGTGTGAAAATTTTTTTCTTGAGTTTTGCAAAGAATTTGGAAAATATTGAATTGACTCAAAATTAAGTCAGGCTTCTTATATCAAGAGCTTTTCCAGTGCGTGGCACAAGGAACAGACTATAATTGTTAATCAGATTTGATTTCATGAACAAAAATTTGAGAGATACATTTTGCATTCTAATCAAATAAGGTGGAAGAGTTTGTTTTAAAGTTAAATTATATAAAAAATGTAAGAGCATAGACTAACTGGGAACCTGAATGTTGCTTCCATTTGGACAAATCACTTTTTGACACTGAAATTCTTTGTACTGGATACTTTTCATATCAAATGAAAATGAGAATATTCTTCACAGGCATATGTGAGTATTAAGGACAGCTACCTTATAATTTGAATCCTGTTAAAAGAGGAGCACAAGTTAAATATTAACACTTTAGGATTATCATCTTTCTGGGCTACAGGCAGTAACTTTTAAATTCTTAGTAGTTCTCTCCAGTGAACTCAGAGTTTGACAAAGAGGTTGATTTCCAATGCTAGGAATTAAAACTTTAAATAAGTAAAGGTAAAACACATTTTTAAATGTCATTTAGCTTAAAATATTTTTCTGAGTCCAAGGAATATAAATCCAGTATGCACAGAGGTCAGAGATTGGATTGAAATAGAGTGTGCTGGAGGAAGAACTTGCTGGCATAAGCAGGGTAATGCTCCTAGTACCATCTTCATGAGGCATATCTAATGCAGCCTCTTTATGACCTGCACAGAGTAACAACTTCTATCAGTCAGAAGGACACATTCCTGTTCACCTTTACTGGAATCTTTATTCAATAGTGTAAGAGGTTGTACGATTCCTGTAATGTCTAATGAACCTGAGAAATTAGCTTTAAGTAATGTTAGGGATTTCTATGGATGTTTGGAATTCGTACAGACTGACCATTTTCACAGTAACAGTACACCTTTGTTACACAGTAACAATAGAACAATACATTTTGGTTGAGGATACATTTTTAAAGTGTAGCAGTCAGGCTTTATAATATATACTAGAGATTTTAGTGTGGTTTCAAGTGTTCCACAATAGATCCCATATTGTTTCATCCAAATTCATGGAAATGGTTTTACTACTCAAATTCAGTGTAATCAAAAACTACTATAGACCAAACTATAGATTCACTTTTTCAAATTCTTAAGAAGTTAATTTTCCATACCTAGAAACTATTTGTCTCTGTTTCCCCATTTAGAACATTAAATTAGTGATGTATTGAGTTTGATTCATAACATATCCAATTACACACACATAAAACATTGTCTTCCAAATTATAAAGTATAAACCTCAAGATACTAAAGATACATTTGTGGAAATAATTATTATAGAAGGCTAGATAGTATATACGTGCATAAGTTGATAAATGAATCTTAATTAGACCTTTTGGTTCTTAAATACAGTGATGTAGGCACATGAATATTTTTTAAATCATTCAATCATATTGTCACTTTTTAGATACCTGACTTGTTAAGTATCATAAACAGTAATAATTCATTGTTCTTTCCTCAATACTTTTTTGCAGTCAGTTAAAATAGATTTGAAGCTTGGTATCTAGTAGACTGTGTTGGAGGTGCAATATAAGATGGCAGTTATAGAGATCACATGGTATTTAACTTTGTCACTAAGCTAAATGCTACAATATAAAAAAAGTTCCTTTTTTTGTAGATGAAATTATACCATAATTCCTGACTTCCTCCATTGAAAATGAGATTGAAATTTACCTTAGTAGATGGGAAAATATTTCAAATAAAAATGACATTCAGTTTAATAACAACAACAAAAAAATCAGAACAAATATAAGAGATGTCTTTGATGCCTGTATATTCTGAAAAGGTTCAGGAGTAATTTTGGAAACTGCATGTGTCTCTGTGTTTGCACAAATAAAGAACAAGCATAATGTGACCGGAAAAACAAGCATATTTTACTCAAAGAAGCAGAGTATGGATGTTTACACACAGAATGAACATAGGGAAGAGTGTATACTTAGGAGAACTCTTTATAGTAGGATCAACTTTGAATAAAATAATCAATTTAATTTCCCAGAAACACATTGTTTTATTTAAAGTAATATTCCTGTTCAGATATATGTAATCAAAAAATAATTTTATGATGTCATGTATTATCCTTCTTGAGTTGCCTTACTTTTTCCCCATGTTCTGTCTTAATCTTCATTTATTTGACCAGTGTTAGAAACTTCTACAAAGAATTCATACATGAGTTATTTCACAAAATTATAGCAATATCTGAAAGATAAATGTTTAAAAGTCTGAACCTCATGAAGAGATTAATATATAATATAGAATATAGAAAATTTCTTGAATGTTAATTATTTTGGAGTGGGAACTAACAAATGTTTAATTCACCAATCTTATATAGCAGTGTTTTCCACTATCTGTTAGCAAAATAAGTAAATCTGTTATTTATCAGAGGGTTTTTTTTTTTTACAATAAAGCTAGCTAAATAGAATAGAAGAGACAAAATAACAGAATATAGAGTTTTTCATAGAACAAGTATATTATATCACTTTTTATTATTCATAACTGTTAATATTGGTCAGAATTGAAATGTATTTTTTTCTTTCATCTCCTCAATATAAAGGAAATTATACAGACATCTTAATGAATGTCCACTATCCATCACCTGTCATAACCACCCATCTACTCATGGAGAAATCTGCCTTGTTCACAGTCTTAGAGGTCACATCTATATTTTCATTGATATCAAATTTTAAGGATTATTTTCTAGTATAAGAATAATATGACTAGAATTTATTCCTTGCTGTCATCAAATATACAAAAATGTGTTTCTTAGTGTCATTTTGCTTATAAAATATATGTCCTGATATTCACTTGATTTTGTATGTGAGAAATTTGTGACAATGTCTGCAATAATTTTTGATGGGATGCATAGTAGCATTCTCGGGGTTCTTATAGAATCAGCGCTTTCTTCCTCATTGAGTTAAAACAAGAAGAGAAAATAGTGCAATTTCTATTGGTTAGTCCTGAATTAATTATTTAGTTCTATACCTCCTGAATGATTTACTCTTAAAACTTGCCCTAACAAGTGAAGAGTAGTCTTATGAATGTAAGTATTATGCATGTTGCCTTGAATTCATTTGCTGAAATTAAATGTATACTTCTCATTATATACTAATGGCATAATCATAATCCCTTCCCTTCATGAGGACAGTTTTAATGACCAAAGAGTCAAAAACAATGTCTCATGTGAGAAGTCATGATGCAGGTACTGTAAGTGTCCAGAAAGTAGACAGAGATAAAGCATATAAAAATTAACATATGGTATTTTTCTAAAACAATAAAGTAGTTTATGTGGTTTGATCTTAGCATTTATGGGGTTGCAAAGAAGCAGGAATAAATGTCAGAAAAGAAGTTTTAGAGCCAAATTATAAGAAATCTTATGTGCCAAACTAAAGTTTATGCTTGGGAACTGTGAGAAATCTTGAGACTCTTATATGTGAAATGACCTTTAAATTTTTCTTTTTTGTGAAAAAAAATCTCAGAAAGTGATACTGAGGATGATTTAGGAAGAAATGTGGAGACAGTGTCTAACAAGAAAACTATTGCATTAGTCTTAGGAAATTTTGATGGTTGATAAACTAATATGATGACACTGGGAGATGAATAAGTGGGAAAATTGAAATTAGAATAAAAAAAGAATTGATCAAATATATGATTTTTACAAAAAGACAGATGAGTTTCAGATAATTCTAACAGTTTTAATTTGGAAGACTGCACAGTTTCCTAAGCTAAAATAAGATACAAAGAAGAAGGCCTGATGAACATGGGTGTGAGAAAGGGAAATGTTGGGGTAGGGGGACAAGTAGAGAAAATGACCAATTTGTCATTGTATTGCTTCAGATGCCCTTGTGATACCCAATAGTTGATAGCCATTAATACTGTGTACCTGGAACTCAGAAGGAAGATAATATAGATGTAATCTACGTTGGAATGGATAATTACACTGAGTAAGATTGTTCAGAGAAAGACAGGAGGAGGGAAGGGGAGGAGAGGGAAGGGGAGGGGAGGGCAGGGGAAGGGAGGACAGGGGAGGGCAGGGAAGGGGGGAAATGGTAGTTTATTTATTATTTCTTTTCCACTAGTGTCCTGAAAATAAATGCCCTCCTTGTTAAAAAATGTTTATTTTTGCTAGTTACTATGAGTTATAAATAAGACCTCTAAAATCTTTGATTGAAAATTGCTGATTTAAAACCAAAATGCTGGCCATGACTCTTTACAAAATTATAAAGGAATAAATAGGGGTATATTTGATGATATAAATCAATATAATATTTTCCTGGATGGTAGAAAACATGAACCTACCTTAGGCTACATGTAATAACTGAATTATGTCATCTATTGAACTTCTTCTATTCAGATAGCCTCATGATAGAAATATCATTCAATATTGCACCACTTTCACAGAGAATCTCTTCAATGATACTACCATTTACCAAGTAGTTACTATAATTCAATATGACCAGATATGAATCAAATTACTGCAGCAAAATTGTAAAGCTAGGAGCCAGAATTAGAGTCACCTCTACTGTCATGAGGCAAACACAGATTTCAAATGAAATGGTGAGCAAAAGGTAGAACTTAAGAATATTAAAAATGTGCTAAACTAAGCTACCACAATGGATGGTTCAAAATAGAACTCGAGCATTGGAAGTATTAACAAGGACTTGAGGAGGCACCAAATGGTAAGCAGAGCCTATATCTTCTAATTTTTCTATTAAAATGTGGCACAGTTATGACTACCCACCAAAATCATCCTTGACAGGGTTGCAGGTACACATTGCATACAATTTTGAGGATTTATCAAGACAATTATGTTTCTGGGGATCTTTGGTGGTGGGCAATGTAACTGAAATCTAAATTTATAGAAGAAGCCCTATAATGATTAGACACCAAGGATTATGATTTAGAAGAGTGAATTCTTAGTGTTTGAATCCTGTGCTGTTTTCCTACCTTCTGGGGTCCTCTCATAAGTATGTGATTGAGAGGCTGGGCACGGTGGCTCATGCTTTTAAGCTTCAGCCTATGTAGCAGCCGGGGCTAGGGATCGTGGTTCGAGTCCCACCTGGGGCCCGTAGCGATACCTAGTTCCAAAAAAATAGTTGGGCGTGGTGGCGCTCGCCTGTCATCCCATCTACCTGGGAAGCTGAGGCTGGGGATTACTTGAGTCTGTGGTACCCCGGGCAACGAGAGCCTGCAGTTCCACAGGCAAAAAAAAAAAAAAAAAAAAAAAAAAAAAAAAAAAAAAAAAAAAAAAAAAAAAAAAAAAA
>PVHY01006359.1:0-55514 GCA_004024945.1 Uropsilus gracilis | reverse complement strand
AACCAATCCAGCTAGGCAGCTAATAAGGAGGGTGGTCAGAAGCACACAGGTAGAAATTCTGTACACTGTAGTAAGAGGGGGAAATAAGAAAATAGGAACATATATATTTTACTCTTTTTCTAGAAAGAAGGATGTAATAACTAGATAAAAGTATGACTATCTAATATGTTGACTATCACTGACAATGAATGCCATAACACTGAACTTCTGTTCATCTACAGTTACTTGCATATCCTTGATTATGCTCAGAAATCATTATAAAGACCAAAATGTATTGAGCTGAGCTTTTCAGAGAGCAAAAATGAATAGATAAGATACTATATAAATTTTTCTTTGATTGAATCAAAAGAATAACTAGACAAAAACTGAAAAATATTTTAAAACATATTGGTGACATGTCACATATATGAATAATTTGTTTCTCCCTTATTTTGGTAACAAATTAAACCAGTGGTCATGAAAATTCTAACATGATTCTAAGTCTATTAAGTAGCACATTAGTATGCAACTTTTTGGATCCTATTTCCAGAGTTTCTGAGTCAGAAGGTCTAGGTGCAGCTGGAAAATCTGCATTTCAAGCACCCAGATGATAGCCTTTTTGCTAGCATGGGGATCACAATTTAAAAACCTGTTGAAAGTTAAATATCTTAATTCACCTAAGAAAATTCTTAATCCTTAAATTTTTTTAGGAACAATTACACTGTCCTTATTTAATGTTGAATTGCTTTGCAATCACAATATCTGACATAATACATTCTAGCAAAGTAAAATATTAAAACTTACTTCCTTATAAATGACCTTTACCTTTCTGTTATATATTTGACCAATACCATGCCTTTTTAGAGAAATAATGCTTCCCAGTAAAATATTTCTTCTTCAACTTGAGCAAAGTTAGTTAATAAATTCACCATTCAAATTAATGTTTTCACTTGGATATAAGAGGTTTAGATCAGAAATGGAAAGTTTATTTTAAAAATGGTAAACAAAATTATCCCTAAGAACAAGAATCTAGAACCAGGAGGCTTGACAGGTGAATTCTACCAAACTGTCTATGAAATTGATACATATCTATCTCTAACACCAAAGAGTAAATAAAGCTGCAGAACACAATTTATGTAGTCAGCATTATCCTGATCCCAAAATCAGACAAAGTCTGCACAAAAAAGAGAAAACTGTAGACCATTATCTGTTGAACATAGATGAGAATATCATCAGGCAAATCTAATCCAATAGCACACTAAGAAAATTATGATTCATAATGAAGAGGGCTAAAGAATGGCTCAAGAAATGTAAATCAATAAATAATTTACCATATTAACATAAAGAAAAAATCACATCATATCAAGAGTTGTTTAAAAATGATAATATTCAGTACTCATTGGCAATGAAAATCTTTAAATAACTGTAAATAAAGTTCATGTAATGCAAACCTACAGCTAAAACTATACTCAATGGTGAAAAATGGAAAACTCTTCCCTAAAATCAGAAACAAGAAGTCCACTCTCACAACTACTCTTCAACATAGTTTTGGAAGTCACAGAGCACTTAGACATGAAAAGTATGCAAAAAAGAGGATCGTGCCTGTAAGCTTCAGCCTATGACGCGGCGGGGACTAGGGATCGTGGTTCGAGTTCCAGCTGGGTCCTGTAGCGAGACCTAGTTCCCCCCTGCCAAAACAAACAAACAAAAACAAACAAACATAAAAAAAAAAAAAAAACAGCTGGGCGTGGTGGTGCATGCCTGTAATCCCAGCTAACTGGGAAGCTGAGGCTGGGGATTGCTTGAGTCTGTGGCCCCCTGGGCAACAAGAGCCTGTGAATTCACAGGCAAAAATAGCAAGACCTAGTCTAAAAAAAAAAAAAAACAAAAAACCTCTGGGCAGTCTACCTGCTGAGCTGTCACAACCAATATAAATTGGTAAGTTTAATAAAAAAAGGAAAAATAATGTAGTATTTGACAAAAAGGAAAGTATGCGGAAAGAAATTTAAATGGAAAAAAAGTTTTTTTTTTCTTTTTACAGAGTTTAACTTATTAGGTAATTTGTAGTTTACTTTAGGTACATCATTATTAGATAATGAGATAATTTGCCTAATATGGCAATTTGCATAAATTACCTTATTAGTAATTTCCTGTTGGGTATGTAATATATAAATTTTGAGATTTGATTGGAAATTATAGTCTCTATACCATTGAAAATCATGAAAATAAAATTTAATTTACTGCTTGAAAATGAAACTTTTTTTCTCAAAATGGTTTATGGCATATAGTGACCAGGAAGCTTATTTACAATGTTCCATAGTTTTTTGGTTGCAATCCTTTGAGAAAGAAAGACATCAAACTATCTGAAATTAAATAATGAATTATGAATTTTAAAATAAATTTCTAACATTAATGATAACTGATAAATTTAAGTAGAAATCAATAAGATATTCCTCACAAAAAAATTACTTTCAAAAATAATAAGGTAGTGATTCAAGCCAGTAAACTATCCCACTTGTAAGTCTTAAATCAATGTCATTTAACCACATTAACAAGACATTGAGGATTTTTATCAATTACATCATAAAACAACACATGAGAATTAGATTGTTTTTAAATACCCTGTTTCATAAACTATATCCAGGTTGAATTTAGGTAGTTATTTTATTATAAAATATACTTGAGTATATGTTATTTTTTAAAGCTAGGCAAGAATTAATATTGAAAGATAGTGTCAAGATTGATGATTCTCTGCTTTATTTTGTATGGAAAGAGAAACCTAAGAGGTAATGGATGGACTTAGGAGCGTTTTCTTTATATGAAGCATCCTGAATAACTTGCAACCACTTACTGATATCCTTATTAAATATAAGTTCAAACTTTATCAGCGTTAATTATTCATTGAAAAATGCCCTAGAGATCAAGAGATGCATAGTAAAGACAAATATACAGACGATCAAAACTACTTACAATTGCATTAAAGCTCATATTTATTGAGTAGATACAGTGTGCTAGGTTTTTTGTTTTGTTTTGTTTTGTTTTTCTTTTCCAAATCCCATCCAGTACTAGGTGTTTTAAATGCATTATTTCTCAAAGTATTGTTTTTTTACTAAGTCATGCTATCACCCCTATATACTTAATGAGAGAACTAAAGATTTCAAAACTTTTCTAATGGTCTCAGAGGAAAAAGAACAAGTAAATGGTAGAATCAGAATTGAACTGAAACAATTAACTTCAAGGCCTAATAAGGAAAAAAAAATATTGTGTTTGAAAACTGACTCATCTTTCACTGGATTAATTGACTAGGGTTCAAAACACATTATATGCCCATTAGTATCTTACCACAAAGTCTGTTCACAACAGATTTATTATTATTAATTAGAATAGAGAATCATATTTATCCACCCCAGCAAAATTAATTTGAAGCTCTTTGAATCTAATATATTAAGGATCTTAAAAGAGTATTCTGTTTATACTAAGTGCTTAATTAGTATTAGAGACTGAGAAAAAGAGAGGAACTTGCTAAATTGCTTTGATTAATCTGAAAGAGAGATTATATTGAAAATTGGACTCTGATAGGACACTCTCTTCAATGCTTCTTCTAGTATTATACCCTGTAAATTCTTGCTTAGGGAATTAGAAATTATTTTCAGGTATAATCTTACCTCTCTCCTACATTCCCAATCTTTTTACTAATATTGTCCTATCTACTAAAAAAAAAAAAAAAAAAAAAAATTCCTCCTCCCACTACATTGTTTTTTTCATCTTTGTCTTTGGAAAGGATCAAAACAAATCAGACATTAAAAGAGGTCAGATTTGTGTTAATTTGACACAAGAAACTGTGTGGCATATATAGATATAGATGACAGAGTTAGCAAGGGTAGATGGGCATACTTTAGTAAATAAACAATAGTGAAAACAAAAGTGTCACAAGAGGCGTGCCCAGAAAATAGCAAAAGGACTTCAAGGTGGAAGAAAATGTAACCAGGTGAAGGGTCACATGTTGTAGTCCCTGTATTAAAATGGCTTAATTTTAATGTCAACTGTTCCCTAAAATTAGTCAAAGATATCAAAAGTAAAAAGACAGCTTAGGAATATCTTATTGATTTTACTTTTTAATTTAAAGTCTAATTTTTAAGTTTATAACAAAATTGAGAGGAAGAAACAGATATTTCTTATATACCTCATATATCCCTCTTATATCATATGTATTATGTGACATTCTTCTTTATCAACAACACATTATCAACAACAACCATTATCAGAATGGTATTTTTTTTTTAACCAAAGGTGAACCTCCATAGAAACATTATCATTACCTAAAGTTCATAGCTCAGCTTAGGTACATAGTATATGCTATTGGTCTGGGCAAATGTATCATGGCTCATATCCATGATTATAATATCTAACAGTGCATTTTTATTATCCTAAATACCTACTGGATCTACTTACTCATCTTTACTCTGCCAGCTCACTGAAACCACTGGATTTTTTCATTAGCTCCATTTATTTTTTGCTCTACCCAGACTGCTGCTATGTAATGGCAATCATGCAGTGTGTAATATTTTCTTATTGACATCTCTTGTTTATTTTCATTTAAGTTTCTTATATGACTTTTAATGGCTTGGTAGCTCTTTGTTATCACTGTATAATATCCCATTGTCTAAAGTTACCAGAGTCAATCCATAACCAGATGTTAAAGATGAAGGATATGTTAGTTGTCCTCAGGTTTTAACAATTATGAATAAAACTACTATAAACATGTTTTTGTGTGAAGATAAGTTTCCAATTTATCTTCCAGGGATGCAAGGCTGGGATGTATGGAAAGAGTGCGCTTAGCTTTATAATACAATGACAAACTGCTTTTCAAAATAGCTGCAATATTTTGTTTTCTCACCAGCAATATATAAGTTCCTGTCATGCCTCTACTCTCACCTACATTGATTTTTTTCAGTGGTCTGTATTCTGAGCGTTCTAGTAGTAAGAATATTCTTACTTGTTTTTTCTTCTGGGTTTTTACAGAATTTTTTATTCAGATTTTCTCTATCTTAAAAAAACATACTGAGGTGTAGTTTTGTTGGCATTGATCCTATTTGGTATTTTGCCTAGCTTGAAGGTCTGTGGTTTGATCTCTAACATTAAATTAGACACATTCTCAGTAATTATTATTTCAAATATTTCTGCTTTTTTCTCTTGTTCTTCTTCTGGTATAGACTTTATGACTACATTACACCTCTTGAAGTTGTTCCACTTCATTGGGATATTCTGTTTTAGTTTTCTTTTTGCCCTAGACTTTGTTTCTTTGCTTTTCAGATTTCTAGTATTCTATTGGTAAAATATTGAGTTCAGAGATTCCTTCCTGAGCTATACCCAGGCTGCTAACAAGCCCATCAAAGGCATTCATTCCCCTTCTTTTTTTTTTTTTCTCTCAAATTTATTATCATTCCCCTTCTGTTAAAAGGAATTCTGTTAATTTTCTTTTATTCCTTCTTAGGAATTCCATTTTTCTGTTTTCATTGTACATATGTTCTAGAATTCTGTGCAAGAACGTTCTTTATTCATTAGAACCCTTAGCCTATTAATCATAGTTTGTTTTTAAATTCTTGGTCTGATAATTCCAACATCTCTGTCATACCTAGCTACGACGCTTACTCAGTCTCTTCAAAAAAAAAAAAAAAAATTTTTTTTTTTTTGGCCTTTAGTTATGCCTTTCAATTTTTTTTTTTCTTTCAAAGAGGACATGATGTACTGGGTAAAAGGAACTGCTGCAAATAAGCTTTTAGAGATGTGGTGGTAAAGTGTGAAGAAAGTAAAAGCAGTCTAATATACAGTCTAGTTTACAGTTATGTCTCATTCTTATGTTTTTAAACTTATTTACTTATGATTGGTAATCTTATTTTATTATTTATGATTTATAAGATTTTAATTGAAATAACATCACATTACAATAATTTTCAGGTGTGGATGGTTAGAAAGCGGTATGTGTATTTATTCTATTACATTTACAACAAAAAGTTCAATTTTATCCTTCACCATTTTATTAATTTATTTTACATGATTTACCAACCTCCTTTACCCTTCCATTTTGGTAACTTCTAGTTGGCTTATTGTCTAAAAAATTACTGTGTTTACTTATTTAATCTACTTTTTTCTCTATATTATAGATTTGAATGAAATTTTATGTTTGCCATTCTTCATCTGCTGTTTCACTATATACTCAATGAACCTGTGCCTCTGGACTTTAATTTCACAAGTATTTATCAGGTTTTTCTTCCTCCATTAAGATGGAATAAGAGCTGGAGTGGGCAGGTATACCCTTTACCCATGTTAGGCTCTGATAATATTCCAAGAGGTTAAATTCTGGTTAACAAGGTTTCCCTGTATCTGGGCCTTGTTAAGAAGAACAAGAAGAACAAAATACACTAATGTATTTCAATTTTTTTTCCTTCTCTTCCTGTGGTAATCTATTTTAGTTCAGCTACTCTTTATAAATCTTCCAGAGTTGGAGTTTATGGAAGCTTCCATATAACTAGGTACTCCTAAAATTCTTAACTCTCAGAGTTATTCAAAATGAGACTCCAACAATTCTTTAGTTATAGTTGAGATTTACCCACTCTGGCACTGGTTTCCATGGTGATTTCTGCTTCTGGATCTGATCAGGTAAACTGTGACTCCCGGTATAACCTTATTTTGCAGTCTTTGGAGCAGTCACATTTCCAGTGTTCTACCCTCTCTAGTGGATTTAAGAGAATCATTGATTTATTTCAATCTGTGCAGCTATTTTATTTCTTAGGATGAAGTATCAACTTCCAAGTTCTTTACAAATGGAAACAGAAACAAAGTTCTGATTTAATTTTTAGCAAAAATGTAACATTTTATAATTTTCCAATATATGCTTTCTTTCTACTTACCTACCTAGACTATAAGAAAGCCTTAGTCTCTTTTATTTCTCTACTTAAGGTAAACATAATCTAACAAAGCTGTGCTCTTCCCATATGTGCCATTTACTGCCATATCAGAACAACAGGTATCCTAAGATCCTACCTATCAATAAGAGGAGGATGAAGTCCTCCAGAGTGGGCAGTCATAACATGAATGCTGTTAAGTATTTTAGTCCAACAATCCTAATACCATTAGCAATGATGCATGATACTAATAATGACCTTGTTAATTAATAATGACCTTGTTAATTCATGTCAATATACAATAATAATACACAGGATATGCAATCTATTGGTATCTGCAAAGATTTAAAAATAAATGTTCCCCAATCTTTTATGATTCTTGTTGTATACTATTGTATAAAAAAAATCCTTGGAAATAAAGTTTTATATCATGCCACTATGGTGAAAAGGAACAAAACAGACTATGCAATGATTTTTAATCACTATATCGGAAATTTACCATTTGTTAAAGGAAAAATAAAATATTACAAACATATTTAAACATTGATCTTAAGATGAATATTGGATAGTAAAATGTTCCTCTCAGATAATGATAATGATGATATTCTTTTTTCCATTCATTTAATAGATTAAATCCTTTGCCGCTATTTCTGGTTTTGAAACCAGGAAGGGATTATTTCTTCCTCTTCACTGGCAATTAACTGAATATATAATTTTGAATAATCATTTGTAATTATTTCTTGGGCATTGTCCCATACCTTTTATCCAATTCCAAAAGCTTAGCATATGTGCTGTGCTTTTGAAGTTATGTTAGAAGTAGACATGCTTGTAATATGGGGGTTGGCAATCATTCCACTTGAAATAGGATCAGAATTCACTGTGTCATGCAGATGTCAGCAAAACAAAATGCTATCCATATAAATTCAGTGGCATACCATTTTACAAAAGTTGTAGCAGTCACCTTTTGCCAAACCAATCTGCAGTGGTCAGAATAGAAAATGTGACTGCAGTCATCAAAATGCAATACTTCCTGTGCATAAGATTCACTGAAGTTCATAACAGAACTTTAAGCAACAAAGCAACAGTATATAGTTATTGAAGTAAGGACAATATTATGAGTCAATCTGACCCAGAATTTATTTAAATTTTGCCAGCTATTTTAAGGCTAGTTTAAGTTAGTTATTAAATTTTATGATCTTCAACTTGATTTTCAGTAAATATTTTCTATGGATAGTTAGATACAAAAGTTAGGTTTCACTGTCCACAAGTGTCAGTATACTATTCAACTTTGACTTGTAGAACAAAATAACCCACAAGCAGCATAAAAGCAAATGAAAATGACTGAAATCCAAACAAACTTCATTTATAGATGTGTGATTTGAGTTTCCTCTAATTCTATGTACAAAATATTTTTTTTTGTTAGCTTTCAATCAAATGTGAAAACCATCCTTAGTTCATGGGTCACACAAAGGAAAGTGTCAGGCCAGACCCTGGTTCGTGGTTTGTGAAACCTTGATTTATAATAATAGTAGCTCCTTTATTGAGTTCTGATAGTTTAAAAAACATGTGGGAAAATTCTTAGCATTGTTTTGGACTTTAGTATGGTTTTTCTGGGAATTATTATATGTACACATATGGATACATACATACATACATATATGTATGTATGTATGTATGTATGTATGTATGTATGTATGGCATATTGTTATTGACAGTTGTCCCTCCTCTTTGGGAAGTGGTTTAAGAGATGCTATTTTAAACACTCCTACTTGCTGAGAACCTGGCAACATGAGCCGACAGGAAAGAGAATGATAAATACACCAGATAAAATCAAGTCACAGTCCTGTAGCTAGCCTTCAGTGGCACAGGGTTAGGGTAATTCAGGGATTCGGTGTTACAAATTGCCACACAGTGCTGAAGGAAGTCAATTTAGTGTGTAGAAGAAAATAGCAGGTGTCCCTCACATTTATAAGTGTTCAAGTCAGTAAGTGAGCAAATAAAAAGTGCCCTCATTATAAATACGCTCAGAATTAGTTAAGTGAGCAGAGATTTGCATCAAAAATATAATCCATTGAGATCTGATGTAGAAACTAAAAAAAAAAAAAAAGGCTGCATTAAATAAAGAATACAAAGACTCATGTTGACTGAGTTGATGTATGTTTGAACAAGGCACCCTGCCTTGTTCAAATAAGTAAAACTTTACTAATGAAAATGTTGATCTTGATTGGTTGTAGAGATTTAACATTAAAAAGTGTACTCTCATGTATGTATATCTCATTTAATCTTCATTAAGTCCAGAGTATGTATTAATCCCATGTTGTTGAAATAAGTGGTGGAGACAGACATGATCTGTCTGGATCCATACACCCTTCTCTTTTCATTGAGGAAGACATTTTTACTTTTTTTCCTCAGTACTCTCTTTCTCGCTCGCACTCTCTCACTTTGGTGATGTAGCAGAAGTTGGCTAGTAAAACTAAGCTAATTTAAGGGAATAACCACAGGGTTCTAGGAGAAAAGCAGTATAGGCATTCAGACTTACCATTCAGATTTTTCCATTTTTACCAAACCTTTCCTCCGTAAGGAATCCCATGTTGAATGATTCATGGCATGTTATTTATCCTCTCATACCTCTCTATTACAAAGCAAGGTGCACTAAAGTACTACAGTCAGAGGTAGATTTGTGAGGAAACTATAGATTATGGAATGGATCCCTCTTCATAGTGGATGTGAGAGGTACTGGGTGCATAGTGTGTTGCTCACCTTTGCCCCATGATCTTGGTCTCCGAGCTACAGACCAGCAGGCTGCTGACCTTAGCTCCACCAATTATATCTATGACTGTCTGATCTATCATGCAACTGGACCCCAATTTTGAGTTAAAGTAGGAATTTATTCAGTGTCTTCTTCATTGATTCTGTTCAGATAGCACCATGACACACTAATTACTTCATCATGCCCTTCATGCCAGTGACCAGGTGGGGGATGACATTGGGAAGGAGGGTGTAGACAACCTGACTAGCAGCTGTCCATATAGATCTATGATGACTTCTCTCATAGAAAGAAGTATTACCTGAACATATGTGGGATTAAAACTAAAAAAGTGTAACATAAAGAATTTCTGAATGTTTAATTTTCAAAAACATGCCCAAACATGGGAACAATTGAATATTGCCATTCTCTTCTCCTTTTAAAATTTATATTACAAAAATTGCTGTTATAAAAAGAGGTGGTCAAAGTTCATGCACCAAAATTTATAGGAGAAAAAGCATTAGACAGGCTGGTTCTTAATTGGTAATATTAATGTATTATTTTTCTGTATTTTTGTGAGACTTGTAGAACTTAGTGGTTTTTCCTTTACATGTTGAAATTTCTTTTCTCATTCCTAACAATATGCACTTTCATTTATAGTTTAGTAAATTTGTCCCTAAAGGAGCAATCCCAAAACTGGATCTGCTTCAAAAGTCATAAAATATAAATCAGCCTGAGTCTAAGGGAGAGGTTTATTTCCTTCACACACAATGATGCCCAGTTCAAGCATGATCTCTAATTAAATAGAGATCTTATATAATCTATTGCAAGTTATTTAACTTTTGTACCTTAAGGTTGTTTTTATCTTTCTGTTGCTAGTTATGTGCTTGTGTCTGTTGCCTATGTGTTCCTTGCCTTGGTCATAAATGACTTGGAAATGAACCATATTAAACTTGCATATGAAAATCATTTTGTTAGCTATGTTCACAGGCAAGTTATATGATTTCTCAATGTTTCATTAAAATACATATATATATATATACATATATATATATATATATATATATATATATGGGTTGTATTGAGCACTAAGTAGAATTATGAAAAGAAAGAACTTGTACTAGACTGATTTATTGAAAATTTTCAGTATTACTGGATATGTTGATCAACATTGCTTTTTATTGAACAGATCTATGAAAAACAAATACTAATTTTGGTGTCTCATTGCTTGGATATTTACATGATGGTAAAATATTCATCATGGAGGTAACTTTAGAAATAATAACAAAGATAGTGAAAATAAGTTGGAGTTATATTTTCTGAAAGTAATCTGAACACTGGTAGCCTCTCATCAGCTCTAATGGCAACACCATCTGCAAGAAATACATTCATTATAGTAACAACTTCAGGGCATGCTTATGCTTCACATGTGATAACATCAATAGGGTACCTAAAAATACAATCCCATATATGGATGGATGAGGCTTGACATGTCCATATATAAATCAGTATCATAACCCATATAGAATCATATCTATATAGAATCATAACCCATATAAAGGTACTTTGTTTTGCTCAACAACCTTAATTAGGAGGCATAAGAGGTGGGTCCAGTTAGCCAGGCACATCTTAGTGAAGAAGAGAAAACAACGAAAACTGACAGTCTGATAACCATTTTACAAGAAAAAATGCAAGTAATTTTAAGTTCCTATTTTACCAATTCAAGGCAGTTTCATATCACTCCTGATGCTTTGTTAAATAAAAAAGAACAAGGAGGACTAGCCCTGCACTGTACACCCAGTATGTCACTTTCAATTATATTTTGCTTAAAATTAGATGTCTGAATTCATAACTAATGATAAAATGAAAAACATAGTCAAATACAACACCCATATTTCTTTCATACAAAATAAACAAAAAGTAGTAATATCTATCTCCTTTTGAAGTTAGGTATCTTCTAACATTTACAAATTTGCAACATATTTTCTCCCATAATTTAGAAGTGTATGGAAATACAGCTTTCACATTTTTAATTACAAAAATGAATGTGGACATAAAACATTAATAAGTAAAACAAAATACCAAACCGATCCTATATTCCAGGACTAAATACTGAAAGTGTGTTAGTAATTGGGCATCTTCACAAACTGTTATTAAAGTTCTAAAGATACTGTTAATTGTTTCACTAAAATTTGGAGTAATTTAAAATTATATCACTTATATATATTTTTTTATAATTTCTTTCTGTACCTAGTTTGTAATAATTATTTTTTTAAAAAAATCTATCAGGGAAAGTATCCCACCTAAAGTCATTACTAAACTTAATAAATTTGCAATTTTCAAATTGTAATAATGGTTCAAAAGTGAGATCTCCAGATATTCTCATATCATTAAAGTTTGAGATATATGTATATTATGATAACTGAGAAACTATAGCAGCTGCTCACCATGTTATCTTCACTTCTTTCAATTTAAAAATATATTATTTTCTTATTTTCATACATCAGTATATTTTCATAGTTACTGATTCCCTTAACTCTAGCTGAACACCTTTCACATTCCCCGGGGCTGTCTGCCTTCCTGTCATTCCAGCTCTTCTCACTCTGTCAGTCACTGGCTGATGCTTGATTCATTGGTCTTTTCCATTTCTTTTCTTGTGCAATGTCCTTTTCCTGAGTGGCACTCCCGGGACATGGAAGACCATGCTGTTTAAATTTCCAGAAGTAACTTTGAAGCAGGTAGTCAGGCCTGGCACATTTGGAAGCTCTTGTAGGTCATGTGTGTGGTATGATTCTCCAGGCTTCTTTATTGGGACACTTCCTCTGGTGGAGGAAAAGGGCAGCTATAATCTTCATATGCACTTTAATTTTATTCCTTTAGTTACAGACTTGCCCTATTATCCCTTTCCTATGGTTCTCTACCAGGAGGTACCTAAGATTTGTGGCAATCTCTCAGGCCTCAGCTTTAGGACACTTGGGGGCAAACCTGTTTGGTTGGGCATTTATCCACAAGGGAATATCTCCAAAGGAATATCTACCTTTGGGTTTTATTGGGAAACTATTTTCCTTTCTTCTCTATCGATGTACACTAATCCTATACAAGTGTTTTCACAGTAAGAATATCCTTTATTTTGTCAGGGGATGGCACTGCCCATTTAGCACATGCAGGTTGGGGGACCCCAAAGCTTGCCCACTAACAATAGTACTACTTTAAACAAACAAGTCCAATATAAAAAACTGCCAAGAGTCACGGGACACACTCTATGTGTTTGACACCATTAGAATGATGACAATAAAATAGTGACACAATAGGGATATTAATCTGTGCAGGAAAAGTAGGTATGTTTTATCAAAATATGAGAGGATGAGAGTTGACTAAGCTGGCAACTAGGAGGCTACTAAACTATCTCTTCTAAATGGGACACCTAACATGTATACCTTATATATGTATATATATAAATTTCTTCTAGAACAAATTCAGGACCTGGCTCATCAGCTTCTATGAAGTAAAAAACACCTGCATGGAAGACCTAACATGTATAACTTTATATATATAGAAATTTCTTCTAGAACAAATTCAAGATCTGTCTGATAAATTTCTATGAGTGAGACACGTGAAAAAGCACCTGCAATGAAATGGGTAAAGAAAAGCTGAGATAAACGCTTGCCAAGAACTCTAACTACAGCACAGTTTCATATAATTCAAAGGAAATCTCTAACATCCAAGCATTTCTTAGGGGAACATAGACATTGTAAGCCACACCTTACACCCCAACTTTTAAGACTCCCATCAGAGGGAAGTGCTCCAAAATATCCTAACTCAACAAGCAAATTACGCAAAACAAACACAATTCTTAAAAGGTGCACAAGTATTTCCCACAAACAGCTCCCTAAGGCTCTGTGCAGAGGGAGCAGATAAAAAATGTTTATCTGCCAGTCTTTTTCGGAAGGTGGCTTATCTGAATTCTTCAAAAGCTGTCTCCTGAGGGTCAGGCTTACAATTTTGCAGGCTTCTAAGGGTTAGTTTGCAATCCACTCCAGAGATCACCTTCTTCCTCCATTCCACTCAATAAAACCAACTTATTGACATCTTGTGAAGAAGCTTATACATATATCTGAGCACACCTTTTGTGGCTACCACCTAAAGTATGTACTAATCAATGAGGTTATTCCACCTGCGAGGGTCAAAGGAGGGGGCAAGGGCATAGCAGTGTTTCACAGCCGCAGTAGAATTTCTTTTGAATTCATGTAATGCAAGTAGAGAAAATGGAGGGCCAATCCTGCCCAGAGCCAAGATTTTAGTACTATAAGGAGCACAAGATCTAGTAAGTGAAGCTTTCTTCTCAAGACACATTTCCCACGAACTGGGTCCGGAAACCGTCCCGTCTGTTAGCCGGCAACCCATCTGCTGT
Source organism: Uropsilus gracilis (assembly GCA_004024945.1). Taxonomy (NCBI): domain Eukaryota; kingdom Metazoa; phylum Chordata; class Mammalia; order Eulipotyphla; family Talpidae; genus Uropsilus; species Uropsilus gracilis. The sequence goes on along the minus strand of PVHY01006359.1, from coordinate 41,473 downwards.
GAAGTCACTGGACTGCTAAGACCACTGACTAAAGCAAAGAAGTTCCTAGGGATAGAGAGTGAGTAATGATTTGCTATGATTCCTTAAGTCATGATTTTTATGTGTGCTTTAGTTAGTGTTCTTGATTCTAAGATACATTTGAGGGGAAAGAAGCAAGCATGTCCCAGTTGCCCCCATCTCAAAAATATAAAATAAAAACAAAATGGTTTTGTTAAGGTAATTGTCTATTGGTGTGAGAGAGATGTTGGACTGAGCTGTGTGAAATATATAAGCAGAGTATCTATTTGAAACCTCTTCTTCTACCTCAGTTTAAACTGTTAAATCTTGTCAAAATAACTTCCCCCAATTTAGGACAGTGACATTTCCAGCCTGTGGTTTGTTCGGATGTTTTCTCTCAGTTGCCAACATACTGTTCTCAGGGAACTCAGACTCACTTTATAGAACCCAAAGTAGGATCCAACGTGAGGCAGGAGATAAGGGTCTCATAGGAGGATGGTTTGAACTGTGTTGAATTGGTCTTGGGACAGGCAGTTTTTACTGCAACCAGGTTTCTTGTGCTCCACTTCATATTGGAAACTTCCCCTACGCTGCTGGCCAGATGGTCCCAATTTCTGTTACTCCTTCTCAACTTAATTTCTCGTTTACAGACTATTTTTCTGCTTGACTGGACCTTGACCTAATTGAATCTCAAAACCCTAGCCTAAATGCTGTTGCTTATATGTAAATCATTGCCAAAGGGTAGGGAAAAAAATTAACCAGGTGCCCAACAATATCATTTGCCTCACCTTTAGTAACTTTCTACAGTGTGATTTGGCTTCTGAAGGATTATAGTTGCCTGCTCTGAAAACTTTGCACTCTGAAACTGTTCTCTTAAGGACTGATGAACTATTGTCAGCTGTCAGCTTTATAACTGAGCTAATCAAACCTTGAGCCTTTATTTCTTATTGCTCTTCCAGCAAAGTTTGAACCTTGTTACCCAAGTTAACATGTGATTCATGCTATTCTTGGTAAGTTTATCAGTAATTGTGGGAAATACCTGGTTTTCCATTGTCACTCTTAAAAGGGAAAGACCATGAATTGAGCTTAAAACTCTTTCTGAGTTCAACATAGCCTAATAGCTCTTCTTAATTGCTTTAGCAAATTATTACCAGTGCATCAGAAGAGAAAAGTCTAAAATCTTAAACATCTATGTGGAGAAAGTTTTATACAAAGAACTGTATAAAGCTTATAAACCCTTCTTAGATAGTCTTGAAAAATGGCATAGGAATTACAGAAGCTAGATAAGGACAGATGAACACACTTAATATAAATGATATAATTTAAGGCATTTTGATGACTAAAAGACCCTCAGTATGAGTCAGAATATTAATCTCTTTTAAGATCTGTGAGAATTAAGAATGATTCTCTTCTCTGAAGCTTGTGCTTTATTTGATTCTCCTAAGAGCATAAAAAGGGCAAATGTTAGGAATATTAGAGACAGAACTGTCAAAAGGCTATTCTGCCCTTCAATTCCCTATTAAATATGATGCTAAGCAATCAGAATCTATCCCAGAATTGCTACCAGTTTGGTCTGAATTTGTTACTTGGCCAGTAAATTCTGAACCCAAGGCTCACCTTGCTCTTACAGTAATTGTGGATAGGAACACAGAGAAGTACTTGAGTTTGGCAGCTATTGCAAGATGTGGTCATTGGGGGCCTTTGGGAACTCTTTCTAAAGTGCACTTACATTTTGACTTCTATTTAGTAGCTTGAAAATCCTTGACAAATGTTAATCAGAATTCCCTTGATTTATATCTCAGAGGATCAAGTTATTTTCTAATTTCTAAATATATATATATATATATAATAAACCAAACAATCCATCTTTCAAATGAAGTTACATAATTTCTTCCCATGTTTTATATGCTATGTTTTAAAAAGTGGTATCTTTCAAATGAAGTTACATAATTTCTTCCCATGTTTTATATGCTAACTATGTTTTAAAAAGTGGTAAGTTGTGTAACCATCCCAATCCGAGTAGGTTCATAGTGGCAGGCAAAAAATATTGGGTCTCTTGAAATTGCCTTGTTAGAATTTTAATAACAAAGAGCAAAGAAATAGCTACTAAGTTTCTCTCCCAAGTTCTCTCTCCATTCTCCTCTCTGTGCTCTCTACACCCCTCCTCCAAGGTGACACCACACTGCCCTTTTATCCTCACCTCCTAGTTCCAGGTATGCCTATCTATACATGTGCACACCCATTGGGCCCAGGAGTGAACAATCATGGGGAGAGTGCAATACCACAGGTGCTGGTCATAGAGGCTAATGGTGGAAGAGTAAAAACCTTGAAAAACTCATCTACCCTACAAGGTACCCTGCAGGGTACTTAACTTGCTTAACAACTAAACTTGATGCTTGTGATTCCTTTGTATTATATAAGAAGTGAAGGTCATTACAAGGCAGAAGCTTATGGTTCTTATAAGGATGTTCATAAAAAAATTCTTCATTTTTAATTTTAATCTTAATTTTTAGGGTTAACTTTTCTATATGTGTTTATGTTCCACTCACCCTCACACACCACCCATGCCAACACCCCATTCTGCCTCTCTCCTTGGTCTTCTCTCTTCCATCTGTTTCTTCCAATAACCATTATATTCTTGCACTGAATTCAAGACTCATCTCTACTGTATTTATCCTGTGTATATTTTTTGTTATTTAAATTCCAAAAATAAGTGAAATGATCTGGTAACTGTCTTTCACTTTTTCACTTATATTACTTAATGTAATCACATTGAGGTCCATTCATTTTATCTCAAATGCTTTCCTATAGGTATGTAGTATTATGTTGAGGATGTTGAGGATATACCCCATGTTTTGTTTTATTTTTTCCATTTGTCTATGAATGTATGAAAGGACACTTGGCAATTATGGACAGTGCTTCTATGTACATTAGGGAAGAGAAATCTTTCATATTAGAGTTCTCATAATTTTTGGATAGATACCTAATACAGGTATTACTGGATTATATGTAATTTCCATTTTTATTCTTTTAAAGAAATTTCATTACTCTTTTCCACAGGGGCTGAATGAACTTATACTCCCAATAACAATGAATGAGAGTTCCTTTTCACTGCAAACTCATCAACATTTGCTGATTTCATTCTTTTTATAGGGGCCATTCTCACAGGGATAAGGGGAGATCTTATTGTGGTCTTAATTTGCCCTTTCCTTATAAGAAGGCCAGTAAGCCATTTGTAGTTCAAACATCTGCAGGCCATCTGATGTATTTAGAAAGGTACCTATTTAGATTCTTTACCCACAATTTGATTGGCTTTTTTATTGTTGGACTGTGTAAGAACTTTGTAAATTTTGGAGGTTAGATCTTATCAGATATAATATGCAAATACTTTTCCCCCACTTTATAGATTGACTTTTTGTTTTGTGATGAATTCTTTTCAGATAAAAAAGTTGTTTAGTTTGATGTCCCATTTGTCTAGTCTTCCTTTGGTTATCTTTGCTGTTGGGTTTGGGAGGCCACAGAAACATTTTTGTAGTAGTTCATTTCTTATACCCAGGTCATGAATCCACTTTGAATTTAATTTTTTTTATAAAATTAAGTATGGATCTTCTTTAATTTTTTTTTGCATGCTTCCCAGATCTATTTATTAAAGAGGCTATTTTGGATGTAAAATCAATACACAAACATCAGCTGCAATTCTGTATGCATACAATGTATCAGAAGAAATGGAAGTGAAGAATACAATTCAATTTACAGTCACCCCCCAAAAAATGAAATAATGAAATACCTGGAAAACCTTAACAAAGGAGATAAAGAAAAAAATATATATATGTATGTATATATATATATATATATATATATATATATATATATATATAAAACTAAAACATTCTGTTAGAGGAAATAAGACAAAGTATTGAAAAAATACTCATGGCTTGAAAGAATTAACATCATTATAGTGGCCATATTACCTAAAGCAATTACGTTTTCAGTGCACTACCTTTCAAAACACCAATGACTTCTCTCAAGGAAATAGAACATTATCACTTATTTTTATTAACAAACAGCCCTGTAATAGGTAAAGCAATCCCAAGACAAAAGAAGGAAAATGGAGATATCACTCTTCCTGACTTAAACAGTAATCAAAACAGTACAATACTGGGGTGACAGAAACTGAGACCAATGGAATAGAATAGAAATTCCATAGATACGCCCATTTATAATATGGACTGTTGATTTTGGGCAAAGGAGGTACAGCATTGTAATAAAGATATTCATAACTGTTCTTAATATTTCTATACCTTCAGTATTCCTTTCTGCTTACTTTGCTCAATTCTAGCTCTTAGTAGCTTCTGTTCTCATTATTCCCTCAGTTGGTATACTATATCTTTATCTTGCATAGTTTTAATATAGGATATCAAGTCTGTAAGGGTATGCTGATCACCTGAGTCACTGAGGTTTCAAGGTGTTGCTCTACCACAAATGAGCTATGTGGTGAACAGGGAAGAGTCTCATCTGATGATGAGTAGTGAAAAGGAAAAAAAAAAAGAAATCTGTCATTGAAATTTGACTTAAGAGCAACCAGGTTGCCATATTGCAAACTGTTGGCATAGTAACATATCTATATCATATTTAGATTCTCTAGTCTATATTTTAATTTTCATTCACCCAGTCATTTACTATAAGAATTTACCTATTTTAAAAATGTCTCCTATTCAGTGAAATCATTTTATTTTGCACAACTACCTCTCTGTGCAGTTGTTAGATATTTTTTTTGTGTGTATGTGAAAGTGCATCATAAACCATAAGGCATATAAAGATAAAATATGATGTAGTCAACAAGCACACATCAGGGGTTTACTATTCCATAAATTCTACAATTAACGATGCTATCATAAAACCAAAAAACATGTTCTCAGGAGGATAATAACCTGTTTGAAGAATTAAAACTATAGTAGAGAAACCATCTACAAAATACAGTGAATCTATTATAAACATTAACTGGTATGCTGTATTTATTCACTGGAATAGACAAAACTATATTTGTTTTCATATTAAATTATTAAAATCTCCAAGAAAAAAATGCTTCTGGCTCCAGAATTAAGTTCATTTCTCATAGAGTAGATCTTGTATTAATAGTGACGGCCATTTATCCTAAGAGATATTGACTCAAAGTTTGTCAAAGTTTGATCAGAGGGACAGCATATATTATACAGGTACAGACTAGGGCTTCCACTTTAAAAAAAATTAATGTAACATTGGTTTACAATCTCATTTGCACTTTAGAAGTATAGACCAGATCTTCTTAACAGTTACTCTTGGTTCATGCAAATCTCCCATGAGTAAAATCAGTTTCCTATTAGGTAACTGTTCTTACTTCATGGATGTTACTCTGAGTTCATCCAAACTGTCAAAAGATTCAGACTTAAAAGGGGAGATGTGTATTTCCACACCTGATCTTTCAGCTTTCACTTTGATCCCAAATTACATTCTTTGATGCAAATTTGTGTAATAGATAAGATATTGTATTAATAATACACCATTTTATCGAGTCTTTACCAACACAAAACGTACATGATGATTTACTTTGGAGGTAATAAGCATACAATGCATACTAGTGATACTTCCAAAAATTGGAACTTAATATCTCTACCACCACAAGAAAGAGGAACTACCAATATGTTTAAAATAATATTTGGATAGAAACAAAACAAGATTTTATATTCACATTTATCCTCCCCAGTATGACAAAGTATTGGAAATTCAAGATAAGGGAGTAATTATACTAGCAAGTTAATCTTGAACGAAGTTAGATCTGTAGACCAGCTGATATATAATAGGTTTTCTAAGAAACAATCTAGAACTTACAACTAATTCATGCCTATAAGTAATTTGTTAGAAATTTTACATTCCTCTGAAATCAGTATCATAGAAACTAAGTTATATATGAGATAGGAAATAAAATAGAAACAAAACTTTCTTGTGAGAGTAACACAATATTAAAGTTTACCTTACAGCCTTAATAATGTCCATATTTGAATTTCTGAGGCCATCTGAAATGCCAGTTTTGTTTGAATTACAGTTATTTCTATGATATATATATATATATATATAATCTTTACTATACATGCATTATTCTTCATTATATTCAAAAAAACAAAGATGCTATAGTACAATTGGGCTTGAATGTAGTAATAGTTCCTAGATTTGTATATAGGAAATTTGATAATACGGGATGATCAGCAGTTTTTACAGCAGTAGCTAGGACATAAATCTGTAATTTAGAACTGGCTTGGAATAATCTTCACCATGTGAAAGCTACTCATTCTGATATAGTGAATCTGAATGGACAGGGCTCAAAAATTCACTGTCCCTAAAAGAAATGGCATTTTCTCCCAGTGTGATATCACAAAGACATGCTGAGGTAATGGTTTGGGAATGATTCTGCAAGAAGTCTGTCTGACTCTGGATTTAGTCCTACAAGTCTGCTTGTAGATGTTACATTGGATAGCACATGTACATTAAATGCAGGAAGGAACTAAAATAAATTGCTATGTAATTTTACATATAGATCTAAATGATAGGTTCTGACACTGAATGTAAAATAGTTTTAAATGTTTTTAAAAATCTGTGCATATCATTCATGAAGCATATCTAAATAGTGTTTTTACATGGACTGTCAAAATAATACAAGTCTTGGAGAAGGGAAGGAAGATATAAAAATATTAATAATTAATTCTTTCCATATTTCCTTCTTAGTATTTTCAAAATTAAGTAGGGGAAATTTACTTTGATATTTGAACCTCCAGCCTAGTCTATGAATACGTAATATTTAGTTTCTTTTGAGTACTTAATTGATAACTTATTTTAATGTATTTTACTGAGACCTACCAAGTTCATTTAACCACCATATATATTATGCATTATCCTATTTTTTATTTTGAATGTAAACTTTGAAAGGGGGTCAAGAAAATGGTCTCTGTCTGTGCTATTATTTTGAAATGGCTGCTGGTGCTTCCAAGAGAGGTTTTCTACAAAAATCCTTTAAAACAATATTACATTAAGGAAGCAATTTATAGGGCCACTAGACTTATTACCCAATATGATGTTTCATCTCCTTCTCAATGGTCCTGGATCTTTTCTTCTTTAGTAGTCTTCAGTGAGCCAGGGTGGTGACAGATGCTTACTTCTGCTTCTTCTGTATGAGATGAAATAGTCTATTACTTTTCTTATATGATACGATTAGACAGGTGATAAAAAAATATCTACCAATATGTCAGAAGTACCTGATGAGAGAGTCATTAGTTGTTGCTAATCCCATCCTAACATAAGCCTTTTCCTACAAGGACATTACAAATTATTGAGAAGTCTCCACAATGACATAATAATTCAATTCATTTATATAACCAATAAAATTTGCAGAGATGTTCTAAAAGTTAATCTCTCTGAAGAGAGAAATTAATTGAATATCATAATAATGATAAGTAAAAGTGTTAAGATAAACCCATACAAATAGGTTTGAATTATGGCACTCCCCAAACATGCTGACATCCTAATCTAGTATTTCAGATTGTGACTGTTTTTGAAATAGTCTTTGCAAAGATAATCAAAAGAAGAATGAAGCCATTAGGGTTAACCTTAATCCCACACATTTGGTAGTCTTATAAAGAGAAATTTGACAATGGAGATAGACATGCACAAAAGGAAGATGACATGAAGACACGGGAAGAACTGGCATGTAAAGATGGATGTAGAGAGTGGAGCTACATGTTATAAGTGAAGAACACCAAGGACTGACAGGCACCATCTGAATCTAGGAAGAAGAGAGGAGGATTCTCCCCAGTGGACTTCAGAGAACACACAAACCTGCTGACTCCTTGATTTGGACTCAAAACCTCTAGGACTGAATTATAATAAATTTCTATTTTAATCAACATAGTTATTGATGCTTCGTTGCATTAACCCTTGCAAGCTAACACAAGGGGGGAATTTGCCGAATATGCAGTTAAAACAAAGGATAGTAATAATTTACATAACTCAGATGATTAGTTTTAAAATAGCTAGTTTAACTGCTCATTGGGTTATTACTTACTCATTACATATGCACTAGGTAATACAGAAAATGTTATAAATGCTAGACTTATTGACTAAATAAAATTTTTATTTGTATTTCAGTAAATGTTTTTTCAATTTCTGGTTTCTTATACATATATTTAAATTTAAAAGAAAACCATGCAAATAATCATATACTTTAAAACAGCTTACTGTAAGAATATCATAAAATAAGTCTTCACAACATCAATCCTAATGAGTGCAAAATAATCACTACTGTATTGACCTATAATGCACTTAGCTGTTCTCTCATTTTTTTTCCTTTATGAAGTTTGTATAAAGTAAGTACTTACAATATTTTATTTTTAACTTTTTTATTGATTACATATATATTTTTATATCATTGTATACCCAGAGATTCTCCACCATATCACCTGTAAACTGTCATCTAGATCTCTTGTGCTCATCCTTCCACTGATTTCACCCTTCATCTCTCCCTCTCCTTGCTGTATACTTTAGTTCTAGTAACAGATTTTAAGTTTTAACTTTTTCTTGGATGACAGCTTTTTCAATAAGTAGTATCAGCACATTGTAGTTCTGTTGTCAGTTTGTTAATTTTGACATTTTTTTAAAGATCTATTGACATATTAGGACCTAATGAAACTCTTAAGGCATTTGATATTGGACAAATAATTGAGTTCCAGTAACCAACATATAGTACTACATACTTTACAAGACTCTTATTTACTTTAAGCATCTTTGTTAAAATGCATTTTCTGTGAATTAAAATATCATTTTTAAATGTACATATTATTTACTATTTAATAAAGAGACATAGAAATGCTCTGGGTAGCTGCAGACACTCAGGAAGAAAAAAAAAATTAGCTTCTGCTGAGGTCCTTCCTACATCATCCTGTCCCTCACCAGTATGCCCAGTGCAATAAACACCCAATGAAAATGTTACAGTTTTGTAAGAAAAAGTCTTGAAAAAGAGTTATTACTGTCAAGGAATAGACTTGCATCTAATAAATTACTATCACTAGAGCACAAAGAACAAAACTATAGAAAAGATAAAAAATTATTATCCCCAAAGTGATAAAGAGGAAATTTAGTAAAACAATATTTTCTATTTAATTGAAAAAATAAAAAATATTTTAGGGTATAAGTTTCCTATATTTATGAAAGTAGCTGTAAGCTTTCTGACTGGTAAACTATAGGTTTATGTTTTATTCACATCAAGACATTTTGCTGTATTAAAAATACATATAATTAAAGTGTACTCTTGTAACCGTTTTTTCAATTTAAATAATTACCCCAATGCATTACATTTTGACCATTATTTTTATAAACCTTATTGAGGTATAACTGATAGAGTTTACACATTTTAGATAACAATATGAAGACTTGATGTGTGTTTGAAATATTGGTTGCTACAATAATGTTAACTAATATATAACTTGATGTCATTATTGTGGGGAAACATACAGGGGGGTATAAGACAATTATGATCTACACACTTACCAAATTGCAAATGTATAATACTGTAATATTGTTAGTTATCATGCTGTACTTTAGATTCTTGGAATTTATTCATTTTATAATGAAAGTTTGTGCTTATTCTCTAACATCTCTTATTTTACTCCTCCCAGATCTTAGCAACTACCTTTCAGGTTTGCATTTCTGTGTTTGATTTTTTTAACACTCACATATAAGTGAGCATATCTATTGTCTTTATCGGTCTGATTTATTTCACTAAGCATGTGCTCTCAAAGTTTAACTATGTTGTGACAAAACACAGTTTTTTTTCCCCCCTTGATAAATAGTATTCCATTGTGCATAGACTGTGTCTTCTTTATACTTGTATCTATTGATGGACTCTTAGGGGTTTCTATAGGTTAACTATTATGAATCATGCTGCAGTGAGCATGGTGATGCCTTGTTATTTCCTTCATATTTATATCCAGGGAGTGGAAATGCTGGGTTATATGAGGAATCTGTTTTTTGTTTGTTTGTTTTGTTTTGAGACTAGGTCTTGCTATTTTTGCCTATGGAACTGCAGGCTCACGTTGACTGAGGTACCATAGACTCAACTAATCCCCAGCCTCAGCTTCCCAGGTAGCTGGGATTACAGGCACTCGCCACATACCTAGCTATTTTTTGGGACTAGGTCTCACTGTGTTGCCCCCAGCGGGACTCGAACCATGATCTCTAGCCCCAGAAGCTTCATAGGCTGAAGCTTACAGGCACAAGTCACCGTGCCTGGCTCTTTGAGGAATCCGTGTTGTTCATATTAGCCCTACCAAATCAAATTTCTGAAAATTATATATGTGTTCCTTTTCTCCACAAACTCACCAACATATGTTATCTCTTCTTTTTGAATACATATTCCAATGTGTCTGCAGTGGCAGCTCATTCTAGTTTTAGTTTTCATTTCTAATTTGAGTAGTGATATTGAACACCTTTTTAATTTGTTAATATGTATTGGCTGTTCTTCAGTCATCTTAAAAAAATATATCAAGATCCTTTGCAATTTTTAACATGAGTTATTTGTATTTGGCTATATAATCCTTTTTTACTTTGGATCCTAATCCCCTTACATAGATATCAATCTATCTATCTATCTATCTATCTATCTATCTATCTATCTATCTATCTATCTATCTTCTATCTATCATCTATCTGTCTATCTAATATATCTGATTTCATGGTGGATAATTGAGTATTTATAATAACAAAATATATAAATAAGCAACCTACAATATTTTCTATATTTCTACTTATCACTTTTCCAATGGTTTCCTTGTTTTGTACAGAGGCTTTTCAGTTTGATGTAGTTCCAGGGGGATATATTTGATTTTGTTGCTTGTGTTTTTGTTGTCATATAAAAAATGCCCAAATCATTGTCTAGTGGCTTATTCCTTCAAGGATTTTATGATTTCAGGTATTAGATGTAAGACTTTGGTCTATCTCTAATTGATTTTTGTGAGTGATGTTGGGTATGACTTTTTTCTTTGCTTGTGAAAAATAATGTATTCCCAGTACCATTTACTGAATAAGCTATTCTTTCCCCACTCTATTTGATGGCACCTTTGTCAAATATTATTTGATTGTATATTGTGGTTTATTTGTGGGCTCTTCTTAATCCAGTCATTTGTTATTGGGCATTTGGATCATTTCCAAAACTATGTCTTTTAAGTATGCCACAAAGAACATAGAAGTGACTATATCTCTTTGAGTTTGTATATTTTTTTTCATTCTTCTCATAGATACCTACGAATAGAGTTGCTGAATTATATGGTGGATATACTTTTTAATATTTGAGAAACCTTCATACTGCTTTCTATAGAATCTGGACCAAGCTGCATTCTGAACATTCATGTATAATAATGAGGGTTTCTTTTTACTCCATAACATTGTCAACATTTGGTGTTTCAGGTCTATATCAATCTAGACAGATCTTCATAGAAAAGAAACTTTTTAAAACTAAAAGAAACCATACCAAATGGGAGAAAATATTTGCACATCATAATTCCAAGATGGGTTTAATAACCAAGATTTACAAAGGACCCATATAACTAAAAAAAATGGAAAAAATCCATTCAAAAACTGGACAGAAGAGTTAAATAGACGCTTCTCCAAAGAATACATGTAAACAACCAACAGGCAAATGAAAAAAATATTCATCATCACTCAAGAGAGAAATATAAATCAAAACCATGATTTTATCTCACACAGATGAGAAAATTAAAAAAAAAGAAAAATGTATTTTTAAACGTTTCTATAGCAGTTGCTGTAGGTTTGCAACATACACTTACAAGTAATTCAAACTCATTTTTAAATATTATATGATATCATTCTGGATAGTATGAGTACTTTATGCTAACAAAATGTTGCTGAAGCCTTCCTGCTGCCACTTAATCACTATCTTAATTTTACTTATATATTGCTTTATATATCTATCTCTATATCTACATAAATATGTCCATATGTACCTATACTATTTTAATTTTCTAAGAGTCTGTTGCTACACCCTCTAGTTCAGATGCTAATTTCTCTTATTAAAGCCCAGTGACTTTAAAAAGCCATATCGAAGCATTTTTTACTTCTGCTAGTTTTGTCTTTTATCTCTAGCAGTTCATATTCATTCTTAGGATTTCATCACTCTATTTATATTGCCCATATATTAATGAATATGGTCTGCTTAATTTATTGAACCCCTTAACAGATTAAACCCAGTTTTGTAAGTACATGGTCTAAAAACTCCAACATCTCTGTCATATCTGACTTTGGTATTTGATCTGCTTACTTCAAATGTTTTCTTCCTGTTGATATGCTGTATAATTTTTCTTGATAGGGAACATGATGCAGTAGTTTAAAGTAACTGCTGTACATAAGCTTTTAGTAAAGTGATGTTAAAGTTTAGGGAGGTAGAAACATTATAGGATTAGGTTTGAGTCTTTAGTGAATCCATGCCTTTGGACTGTGAAACTACAAAAATATCTCTTCCAGTTTTTAACTCCAACTTCTAGGATTGGCTAATCTGCATAAGCTCCCCTCTCTCACCTGGTAGTCTTGATCCAGCTGGAAGTGGACATTTTCCTTAAGTAGGTCAGTTATATTCTGCTGATATACCAGAAAGTTGGGAAAATTTGCTAGCTGGTGTCACCCACAGTAGACCTCATTAAGGGAAGCAGAGTCCTCTGCTAGTGAAGGTTAGTGCAGAAGAGCTTTAATGTTGAAAGATGTGAAGGAATGGCTAGGTAGGGTGTCCTTTTCTTTTTCTTCTTGTCCTAATTTAAAAAAAAATTCCAAACTAAAAATAAGCTTGAGAAATAATTCTAAAGTAGATATCTAAGTTGTGTCAAAATTCTTAATAACTGAGTTGTCTTGGTAACTGACTAGTATTTGTTATGTACATAAAAAAATTATTACCTTCACTGTGTAAATGTCAGTTTAGATATTAGAAGCCTAGAGGATTTTTGTTCGGCCCTATATTTTGTTCTCTTTCCATTGTCTCCAAATAATTCATTAGTATAAAGATAAATGCTGACCTTCGGTGATTACATAATCATCTATATTTTATACGTTTCCAAATAGATATCATCACAGATATATGCCACTCTATTTACTTTTTAGCATCCAGTAAAAAGAAAGAAAAACTTTCATTCTCAAAATAAAGTTTGGAAGTTTCCTGTGTAATTTTTATTTTTGACTGCAGATAATACATGTATTTTTGGTAGTATTTACCAACTGGCAGCATCCCAATTCTCAGACTCTATTATATCAGTAATATATAACAATATATTTATTTTATGCTTAATTTGTTTAAAGGCTTCTTTCACATTGAGAATGTGGAGTGAGAGGTTCAAAGCTCTAGCCCTGTATCACAATACAGTTAGTACTTAATCAAATAGCTAATTTGATAATTATAACAGTGACAAAAAATTTCATGTGGCTCACTTATAACAATAAAATGCATAAAAAGATAAACTACAAATACTTCACTTTTTTGCTTCATTTAGTTTATTCTTCCAAAAACCTGAGGCTGTACAGCAGCAAGTACTCTAACACTAAGAAGCAATTAAATCTCCCTATGTATAATGAGGAGTGAAAATCCAGAGTTGGATGACTAAAAATAAAGATTTGTTAGTTTCTTTCTCTATCTTTCTTCCTCCAAAAGGACCAAATTTTATGTATGTATGCAAAGACTTGGAATTATTCTGTCAGTCAAATATGGCAAAGAGGAAAGTTTGAAGAGATAACGAAAAATGATTCACAGGTAGATAGCATTACCATTTCTAAGGTCAGCAGTTGCCTTTGAGTCTATCAAAAATGACAGCTGTTGTAAATGCCTTGATTATGACAACATCCCCAATTATAAGTGGAACTGGACACAATGGCTGTTCCTTATTTTATAAAAGCCTTGCCTTAACATTAATAATTATAATAAGATTAATAGCTCAATATTAGTTGTAGTAGAATGAATAAAAACATTACTAATTGTGAAATTTGAGCATTTAGTCTGCGGCATTAAATATTGAAATCACAGTTATTGAATTGGTAAACATGACAAAAGTATAAAAGATATATGAATGTTGCAAGAAAACCAGGTGTATAGAGTAAACAGGTGACATTAAATCATAAACCAATGGTACCTCAATAAAAAATAATATGAATTAAAAACCAAAAGAAAAAAATGTTAGCTCTTTAAAACCTTATTTAACCAGTATCCTGTCACCCCTACCCTTTATTACTAAAGCAAATATGACCCAGTGCCTCAAATATATCCCTCTTATATTTAACCTCTTGGACCATGACCTCAACTTTTCAAATTTCCAGTACTTGATATACTTACTTATAGGTGTTCTTTGACATAGACTGAATTCATGCACTGATGGGAGGATTGGAAGCTTCATATGTCCAGAAGAAGCCATATGGAAGTCAAATTTTCTGTACTTGTTCCTCAAGTTTCCCAGAAAGATGAAGTTTTAGTTGCCTGCTGTAGGAATTTTTATAACACAGCATTTTGTTTCCTTTCCTACTTTGCTATCTCACTTCTTTATTCCCTATATTTCTCAAGAGTGCCTCCCAAATAAACTAGTTTCACTCAAATCTTAGTTTAGGGTCTACTTCATAGGAATCTCAAACAAACAGAATCTTGTGCTGTCTAATCTGAAGTATTTGTGGAAATGGTAGAATAGCATTTGTCAATAAAAAAAGGAAAGGATTTTGATTTTTTGTAAGTGCTCATGCATAAAAGTGAGAGGTGTTTAAAAAATATTTTTTTCTTTTAATTTGAGTAGAAACATCAACATCTTAGTTATGTGAAAACTATTATATTTCAATTGGGCTTTAAATAAAAATACAATGCTCTCATTAAATGCTATTTCTTATCCCAATGACTCCTTATTTCATCACTTTAATTGCTTTCAATTCAAATTTTTATTTAACCCTGATAGTGGAAAAAAACAAAATAGATAAGCAAACACTAGTGATTTCTTTTAATAGTGTATGAATTTGTGTATAGTAAATATTTTACAAATGAGGCAGAATTCACTATTATTGCATGTCATGCAAAGTCTTTGAAATGCTGGAAATAGATAAAAGTCTAAAGTAAAAACTGGAAAAGTTCAGAAATTCTAATATAATCCCTCTGCTGAGATCACTACTTTCTTTCCCTGCCAGTGTCAGATCTTATAACTTCAACTCTCAGAAAGTTGCTGTTATATTTCTCTAATTTCTACTATTATGTATTCTATAATCTTGCATGCTTTTCTCTACTTAATGTTGCTGTGTTGATCTATAAGTGGCATGTCATAGCTATCAAAAATAAATAACTCTAATTGTTGACCCCCACCTAGATATAACCCAGTATTTTCTCCAAGTATATATATCTTATTTATTCAACCAGTTGTTCCAGAACCTAAATCTTATTAAATTCAGCAGACAAAATACCCACTCCTTCAACATACATTGCTAAGGTATTTATACTCTCCTTTTTTCTGCTGATAATCTGAGCTGTTCTGCTTCTCCGTTTAGGCAGTCTTATACCATTTTTTTCTCCATATAGATTATTTTCTACATGGTCGCCAGAATATTTCTAGAAAAATAATTAAATCATGCTTTCCAACTGAAAGGGGAGATTGGCAGGGTAGAAAGGGAGAGAGTTCAATGGAATATGGTGGTGGATGTTCGGCACTTGTGATGGACATGAATGAAAACTTGTATTTGTAGAGTTTTAAATCTATAATTCCCAAGAACACGTTGTAAAAAAAATACCTCAATAAATATAATTTAAATATATAATGAAGTCCTTCAGTGGTGTCTACTACAATTAAGAAAAAACTCTTTGTTATGACTTTCATCTCTAACCTCGTCTTCAGTTGTTGTTCCCTACCATGTTTCAGTTATCAGGGTCTTTTGTTGTATCTCAAACCTATCAACTTTGGTATGTTCATATTCTTTTTTGTAGTCTTCATAATCATTATATGAAATGCTTTGTCTCCATATCTGCAGACTAGTTTCTTTATTATTATTATTTTAATCATCCTTTTTTAGTTTTCCACAGTACAAGGTTTCTCCCCTCAGATGTGATCACAAGAATTTTTCTACAACCAAAGTATTCACAGTCCACCACACACCCCCCAACCATTCCCCCCAACCTGTTCTTTATTCTTCCACCCTCCCTCCTCCCTGGGACCCATTCTGAGTGTCTGATATTTACAGTCTAATATCAGGGGCCAGACTGACAGTTTTTGTCAGATACTTTGTTCCCTCTAGATTCCACATATAAATGAAACAATTCACTATTATTTTTCTTCTATCTATCTCACTTGGTATAATGCCTACAAGCTTCAAACATGTTACCTCAGATGAAATGATAGTTTTTCTTTTTTTGAGCAGTGAGTACTATTCCATTTTACATATGTAACACATTTTGATTCACTCATCTATTCTAAAGCATGTAGGCTATTTTATTTATATGTTGGACATTGTAAATAATGTTTCTAAAAATAGGAGTGCAAGTTTCCTTCAATTCAATGTTTTTGTTCCCTTGGATAGATACTAAAGTGTGGAATTTCTGGATCACATGATAGATCCATTTTCAGTCTTTTGAGGAATCTCCACAGTTCTTTCCATAGGGGCTGAACCAGTTTACATTTCTAACAACAGTTGTCAGAGGCACTCTCTGACACCCTCTCCAAACCCTCACCAGTGTAGTTGTTTGTGACTTTTTTGCTATGGACCATTTGCAATATGAGATGATATCACACTGCAATTTTGATTTTGATTTTACTGGTGATAAGTGATAATCAGAATTTTTCATATCTTGTTGGTTATCTTCATGTTTTCTTTGAAGAAATGCCTATGTAGCTCTTCTGTCCAGCTTTGAGTGGTGTAAGGTCTTATCAACCTTTTATCAGATGAATGATTGATGATGTATGAATCTTTTCTCCTATTCAGTAGAACTCCTGAATAGGAGAATCTCCTTGTTTTAATCATTATCTCTTTCGCTACACAAAAGCTTTTTATTTTGACATAGTCCCAGTTGTTATTTTCTCCTTTATTTTTCTTGTAGCTGGAGATGAATCCTCAAAGATATTTTTGGGAGTCTGTATAATGGAGAATTTTCTCTAATTTTCCTTCTATATAATTTATGATTTTATATCTTTTTCAAATTCTTTTATCTATTTGGAATTGATTTTAGTGTATGCTATAAAGTAATGGTCTAGTTTCAGTGTTTTGCATGTGGATTTTCCCAGCAGTATTTATTGAAGAGTCTTTCCTTTTTCCAGTATCTATAATTTTATCCTTTATCATATATTAGTTGTCCATAGGTATGTGGTTTTATTTCTGGATTCTCAATTCTATTCCATTTTTTCTGTGTGTGTGTGTGTTCTTTACCTGTACCCTTTACCCTGCTGTTTTAATCATTATGGCTTGTAACTTGAAGTCTAGAAGTGTCATACCTCTTTTTTTCCTCCTTTGAGTAGGAAGAGCTTTGACTATTAGAGTTTTTTGTGGTTCCATATAAATTTCAGTTATCTTTGTTCTCTTTCTTCAAAGAGATAGGTTTCTATTCGGATTGCATTGAATCTATAAATTGCTTTGGATAGGAAGACCATTTTGACAATAATGATTCTTCAAATCCCTAAGTTGGTTTATTCTTGGTATTCATGCCTCAGTTCAAAAATACTTTCTGACTGAGGTCTTCCTAGGCCTAATATAATAGATTTTACAAGTAAAGGGCCCTCATTCTGCTGTTCACCTTCTATTTCAAGCATTTTTATCACTACCAGGTACCTATACAAATAATACTTATACAAAAAATGAAAATAAATGAATAAATATAAGAGAATAAATTGCCAGAGAGTGAGATACAGAATCTTCATAAATACTGAGAGAAATAAAATAAAAGGAATGTAAAGAATGACTATGGAGCAAAATTAGGAGTTTCTGAATGAGGTGAATCACATCTGTACTTGAAGAACCCTGGGTTTTATCCTTGAAAGGAAACAGTAGTTTACTGACACATTGAAAATACACATGTGGAATGAATTGGGAAGGTCCAACAAGATCAAGAGGGAAATGTTACTGGAGAAAGAGGAGTATAAATGATAAGGTTATAATTTCGTAATTATGTTATTGTAATATGTATACCTATCTATGTAACTAGCTTCCTTCCAACAAAACAATTTTGAAAATTATTTTAAAAACTTTCCCAAAAAAATTAGGGTGAGGTAAAAGTAGGTTTTCATGCACTAGCTCAGTTCAAATGATTTTATCAGTGAACAAATGTCATAAAGCATAAAGATGACTCTAAATACATTTTAGTACCTTGTCTCAAAACAAGTGTGCTATTGTTATCAAGATCCCTTGTGATTTTGCAAGTTGCTGCCTAGAACAAGATGTTTAAAAGCCAATCAAGTAGATGTGACTGTAGTGGGGGACAGCAATTTGTTGGTTTTCTGACCTTGAATGGTTACTAAATCCTTTTTTATTAAACTTCAAATTGTAGTATTTGAAACATTTCTTATAGGATTAGTGTAAGATATATATATATATGTGTGTGTGTGTGTGTGTATGTGTGTATGCAAGGTTAGTTGATATACACATATATATATACACACACATCAATTTTTATCTGCACAGGAATAGATTAGTGAAAGTGGTCATTATTATTATTAACAATAGTTCTAGCATCTCATATGGGTTACAGCCTTGTTACCTAGATTATTCCTTTGTTTCTCTACCAACAATCTGGGAGCTGATAAATGGTATTAATGTGAAAAAAAATGAAAAAAAAATAGAATATTTAGCTTAGTTCACAAAATCCTTTGTAATAATGAGAAATATACAATTACCTTGTAGTTGGCAGAAATATTTTTGGCTGAAAGATAAAATTAATCGTGACATTTTGTATATCACAATTAGTCATGTAGCTAAATAAAATAAAATTTAAAAATTAATATAAGGGTGGGGTGATGATAGGATTGTGGCACTAGAACTTAGTGAAAGTTAAGTGAGGCATATTCATAGGGAGGTGGGAATTGTGTTCTTAAATTTATGAAATTACATAAGTGAATGGCAATTTAATAAAATTTCAAAGGAAAAATGAATGATAATAGTGAAATTCTCTTAGATTATTGTACTCATTTACTCATTCACAAATACTCAATGACACAGATAGTGTGCCAATCAATGTTTTAAAAGCCAGAAAAGGTCTTGTTTTTATGGAGCTTACAGATTAGCAGGGACAGACTTTAGTGAATAATTTAAAAAGAAAGTAAAATTACAGAGTTGTGTTATAAAAGAGAGTTACATGATCACAGTTGATATTGTAATAAAAAATTGCTGGAAACCTAAATTTCTATAGAAATATTTATATGTTCCATTAACTTACAAGGCCTTTAGAACACAGTGTCTCCATGGCAGAGAAAGGGGATCTATTGTAGATAAAGTTAAATGTCTTTATTCAGAACTAAGACAATAGTTAATTGTCATATGGAACATATTACAATTTATTAGCCATAGTTACTTGGTCTTCATTTATCATCTAGATTTGCATGCATGTATCAATGTATAAATGTATGTAATTATGTGCCTAAGCAATACACTGATAGAACAATGAACTGCATTGAATATTTGTTTAAAATAAATTCTTCTTTACCTTAAAATATATCAATGAGGAAAGTGCTGGAGTTATAAAATTACACATTTTATTGTATTCACTTTTTTACTGGTATTTCCTGTAAAATGATTTTTATTGCTCAGACCTAAGAATCAAAGGTATTTGGTACTGCCAATAACAAATATATTTAGGTAATTAAAAACCATGCTATTTTTCTAATGTTTTGTCTTAAGAGCCAGGATGCTACATTCATCAATTGATACATGTTTCCATTTAAAAAGTAAAAAAGAATTAAAATAATATTTCTGTCTAGAAAAGTTTAGATCATGATTCATTTTCCAAGGACAGCATATTACTAAAATGTATATTTTCAGCATAATACTCACAGTGGCAATACTTAAGAATTTTGAAAGTGAAACTTGGCTCTTCATGCATTTGTATACATGTTTAACTGATAATATCTTGGTAGGTAATTTAAAATAGGTGAATATAAAATTGCAAGTTACTTTTAAAAGTTGTCTCATTAAGTGTCTATCATGTTTTTTACAAGGTGAATTAAAGTGTTCAGGCCCTGCAAAATACTCTATATTCATAAAATTGAATAACTCAAATAATATTAACTTATTTAGTTTTCCCCCTATTAGCTTGTGTTGTATGGGACTTGAATGACACACTCATACAGACTATGTTAAGATTAAGTTATTCAAAAAGATCTTGCTGGAGTATACAGCCTCGGAATTAAAAAGAAGTTGATGGAATAGCTCTCTGAGCTAGAGCTAAATGGTTTTGTAGCAGCTGTTGATAGCTATTAAAAATGTTAGCAGTGCCTTTGGAATATTAAAGAGTAAGCAGCACATTCATTATGTTAAAAAGTTTCAAGTAAATTTAGATACCGATGTGTCTTAGTAACACTGAACACATATCAAAGATTTCATTTTCTTTTATACTGTGTATTTTATAATAAAGTTAAAATTTAGCACCAAGGTTATTCCTCTTCTAACTTGCTTGTGGTGGACATATCTGTATTTGGATTGCACAAATCCTTCAGGTTGTTAGTCTTTCACTTATGCCAGCCAGACAAGATTTTTCCAAATCTTCTGTTATTAAATTTCGGGAATTTTAGGCCATGCCGTGTTCATGTTTTGCTTTAATTTTTTCATATTTGCCTTTCACTATTCATTTAATAAAAAGCATAGACCAACTGGAATTCCTCAGTGTTTCTATAGTCAGAAAAGGGAGCATCATGGTAGAATTACATGGAAAAGCATATATTCTTCTGGAACTATTTCAGCACAATTACAGAGCCTATATATGGTATTCCTGGTACAATAAATTGACACCTAATTCAGTCTACTAATAAACAGCAAGTCAGTGACACAGTAAAAGAACAAGAGGTGCAGTGAGGGTAACAAAATTTTGTTTAGAAGGAATGCATAGAAAAAAGGCACTCTTGCCCATATCACCTCACTTAATTCTTGAGGTGTGCCTTCTCTTGTCTCCCAGTGTAAGCTCTAAACTCATTATCTTGTTCTGGGTTGTTGTAATGAGTCAGTGAGGTGAAAAGACAGCAGATGGAATGAATAAACAATTACATAGTCCCTTAATAATTTGTTCCCTATGCTTCTTGAGTTAGAGGAAGTTTAGCCAGGGTGAGAAAATGAATTAAGGTGGGAAAATGTTTGCAAGCTGGGCATCACTGGATGATCCTCTGACCCAATCAGTGTACCAAGCCTGATGATCTAATGTAAAAACTCTGTTTTTCTAACAGGAAGTAAAATGTTAAAGAATAACACTGTTATACTAATTATACTTCATTTTATGATATTGGGTGCAGAAGTACTTTGTAAAAGTTACCATTGTTGTTCTAAAATACTGGTAAAAATATAGAAAAGAATATTAAAGATTTATGTTTCATGAATATTAAATCTGACAGACCATTTGTTTAAAGCATCAATTTGTATATACATATTGGAAACACATGCTGTTTTAAAGATAGTCACCACCAAGAAAATTTGGCATTTATGATATTTTTAAGATTTGCTTCCCTCCTTGCAAAATTTACAATATATGCAATTCAGTCTTAACATTACCATTGCTATGTAAATAAGCAAATATTGCATTTAAATATTAAAAAGTTAAGTGTTTGTGAAAATGAAATACAAATCACTTATTTAAGTGAATATCCATTATTTATGTTTAGTTTAATTGGTTAAATAAGTTCAAAATATGTAAAATGACAATTATATAATAAATTGTCTCTTAATGATATTTGGTTTAGAATGTTTAGTGGTCATATGCTCACAGAAAAAAGTGACACATCCACTGCAAAAATTGCAAGATGCTAGTATAGTATGAAATATGTTGCATAGCAATAATTATATGTAACTGGTTTAGTGTCTGAAAAAATCCTAAAGCATTAAGTTTGCATACAACTGCTATATCTTTGTTTTATAAAAAATCTCTTTAATGTGCTTTTTACTTCCCCTATTTCAGTGACATATTTGTATTCAAATTTCCACATATTTATTTCCACATCTTTTCTTGCACCTAGATCATAACTAAATTTTAAACGCATCCATCAAGGCAAGTCAGAAACATATATATATATATATATATATATATATATATATATATATATATATATATATAACAAATATTTAACTATAAATTAGGTCCTGGTTAACAAATAAATAATATGTATATATTCTTTTTAACATTGGAAATAGGACAAATATAACCATTCTAATCACTAAAGAATACCCAATAAAACCACTTCTGTTTTTTGTTTTTTAGTATTAGAGTTTTAAGTTAGATCAATTTGATAAAAACAGGAGATAAAAGGAACTCAGGTTGGGAATGAAGTGAAACTATCATTATTTGCAAATAATAATGATTCCATATAAGAAAACCCTAAAGCATTCATCAAAAACCTATTAGAAACAATTTATGAATATAGCAAAATGACAGGTTACTAAATTAACATGCATAAAATCTGTTGCATGTGTATATGCAAATAGTAAGGAAAAAGTTAAGAAAATAATTCCAATCACAATCACATCAAAGTTTTAATTACCTAGAAATTAATTTACAGAGATAATTGATTTATATAATAAAAACAACGCTATATTAAGAGCACAGAACAAGACAAAAAGGTGGCAGATATTCCTTGTTTAAGGACCCATGTTCAAGGATCAATGAATCAATATAGTCAAAATAACCATCAATCAAAATATCAGAATCTACCAAAGGTGATATGTAAATTTAATTAAATTCCAGTTAAAATATCAATGATATTCTTAGAAGAAATAGAACTAAAATATTTAACTTCTATTGGTTATACTTAAATATATTTACATTTATTTTTATTTCATTGTTATTTATATGGAACCATGAATGAGTTCAAATAGTTACAGCAGGCTGGGAAAAAAGGAGAGAAATTGAGTCATTATGTAATTTAACTTTAAAGAGTGTAAAAAATAACAGTAATTAAAACAATATGGTATCAGAATAATTTTAGACACATTAATCAATGGAACTGAATTGAAAGAAAGAAATCCACTTATATATTGTGGACTAAAATATAGCAATTATAGGAGAGTTTCAAACAAATGGTGCAGGAAAAATGGACAGGCTCATGTCAAAGAAAGCAGATGAATATTTCTCTAATCCTGCACACAAAAATAAATTTAAAAAAGGAAAATAAAAATAAATTCAAATTGAACTAAAGACATAGATATAAAAGCTGCATTCAGAAATTATATATTGATGACACTGTTCATGACATCAATGATAAAGATGTTTTTAGAACATCTTTTAAAAGGATATAAAAGAGTAATATAAGCAATTGAGCAATCTGGATTTACCTTAAAATTGAAAATACTAGCCTAGGAATTCCATTATTGGTCATCTATCCCAAAAGCTTTAAACAATAAATCAAAAAATATTTATATACTCAACAATATTTATTGCAACACTATTTACAATAACTAGTACCTGGAAATAACCCAAGTGTTCTCTAATAGAAGTGAGAATCAGAAGATGTTACTCTATTTGGCTGGGAGAAAAAATGAAATCACCTAGAGCAGATTTCCTGAATTATTGCTAATTTTTAATTTGTTGTATATTTTAAGTCTGGTCTTTGTATTCTAAATGCATTTCCATTGGGCAAACTTCTGTCATGTGATTAGAATAGAGCCTTTTATTGAATAGTTTTACTACTCTAAAAATTCCCCTGTGCTTCATCTATTAAATCTTTCCCAAATCCCTGCAACCAGCAATCATGTTACCATTACTACTAGCAAAGTTTAGTCCTGTTTTGACCATCACATAAGTGGAATGATGCAGACTTAACCTCTTTCAACCTTTATTCACTGATACTCACTTGATAGTCATCCATGTCTTCTCATAGCTCAATACATTTTTATTTCATTTATTACCAAGTAGTATGACAATTTGCTTATCATCAGAAGAAAATTTTTGTTACCTCCAACTTTAGGTAATTATGAAGAAAGCTATTACAAGAATTCAAATGCCAATTTTGTATGTTTTCATATCAGCTGGGTAAATACCTGGTAGTACAATTAGTTGATCATAAGTAAGACTTTTTTTTTTTTTTTTTTTTTTTTTTTTTTTTTTTTTTTTTTTTTTTTTTTTTTTTTTTTTTTTTTTTTTTTTTTTTTTTTTTTTTTTTTTTTTTTTTTTTTTGAGAGTAGGTCTTGCTATTTTTGCCCGTGGAACCGCAGGCTCTCGTTGCCCAGGGTACCACAGACTCAAGTAATCCCCAGCCTCAGCTTCCCAGGTAGCTGGGATTACAGGTGCCCACCACCATGCCCAGCTATTTTTTTTTGGAACTAGGTCTCACTACCGGCCCCAAGCGGTACTCGAACCACAATCCCTAGCCCCTGCTGCTTCATAGACTGAAGCTTACAAGCACGAGCCACCGTGCCCAGCCCATAAGTAAGACTTTTTAATTTTGAAAGAAAGTGCAAGACATTCTTCAAATTTGGCTGTACTAGTTTGCATTCCCACCAACAGTTTTCTAGCTCTGAGCCAGTGTTAATGAACTTTGTCATTTTAATAGGCTTGTCATAGTGTTTTGTTTTAATTTGCATTTTTCTTAACCACATAGGACTTTTCTCTTTTCACATACTTGTCATCTGCTTATCTTTTTTGGTGAGGTAGCTATTTAGAATTTTTTGACCACTTTTGAAATTGATTTATTTGTTCTTTACAGTTTTATAAAAGTGTTTTTGTAATTTTTTATACAAAGTTCTTTATGTTTAGTATACAATAATTAAATATTTGATCCCAGTTCCATTTATTTTATTGTTGTCCTTAAAGAATCTTTTGGTAGAATAAATGTTTTAATTTTAATGAATTACAATATTAATTTTTCTGTCTTGCATCATGCTTTTAGTGTTATATATCAAAAACTAATCACCGACCATATGATTTTAGGGCTTTTAAATTTTTCATAAGATCTTTATTAAAAATTTTAAGTATTTATTTTATGCTTGATATGAATAGGTTTCTCATTTTGGTGCTTCCCTTTTTTAAGTTTAGGATACTTTAGCAAGAAGCCATAAATTATATCAGTTCACTCTTGCAACATCTACTTTTCCATTTTTTTAAGCTTAATATATCTGGTTAAAGATTTCTTATATTCTCAAATTTTTAAAGATAGCCTGATTATGAGGGGAAGATTTAAATTACTTCTGAAAATAAACACCCTATTATCTTAGCAGTGTCTATTGAATAAATTAAAATTATGTGTATGTATATGTGCTTATTTATGTGAAATTGTTAACTTCTCGTATTTATTTGCATCTTAATTTAAATTTTATATTGATACCGTGAAATATTAATATGTTATTATTATAATTATGATATATATTATATTCATCATTCTTATAATTTCATAAAATTATAAGATTATAGGATGATAGGTCAAAATTCCTCTTACTATTCTTCTTCTGATATGTTTTAGCATTCTTACTATTTGTACAGATAAATAGAGATGGAATTTATAATTATTTCCCATCCAATTGTATACTAAATTGCGACTTAGCTATATTTCAGTTAGAAATGTATATTTGAAATGGGTCAAAATGGATTTTTTTGTTTTATTGCTTATCCATTGTTGTGCTCATTCATAAAATGCCTTTTCACTAAATGTCATTGGTTAACCCAATGGGTAGTTTTTTGTAATAAAGTTGCTTAAGTTAGTTAAGGCATAGATTTTATATTTAAACTTATTCCAGTTTTTAAATATTTATGAATGATTATTGATAATACATTCTTATAGGTATCTCTAATTGAATTCTAAGGTCATGTTATGCTTTTGACATATAAACTATATACATCAAAAAAACTATATACTATATACTGATGGTAAGATAACTGTTTTAATTTTTTTTCCTATATAATTGCTATTTTCAACCTGTTTCATTTTTTTCTGGCAGGTGATTTAAGGAGTGGTTCACTTTGATTTCATGTAGTGGCTTATAAATATTTTATTTTTATGTTAATGTTTTAAAAAATACTTAGCTTTTCCTGGAAATAGGTATTTAACCACATTTTCATTTCCTCTTATATCCCTCATATTTTCAGATCATATTATTTTTGTGCTTGTTCTATGAATCTTCAAAACACAGGCAAATTACCCTCATTTTGTAGAACACATTGTCTAAACTTCAATAGTGTTGATTGCCCTAGCTAGTCATCAACAGCGTAAGAAAATTTAGACTGAATTTGCTAACAGATTGGGTATGTGGTGTTTGGAAAAATTTTCTTTTAGATATTAATTTTGTCTCATTAAATGTGATTTAAAGAAGCAGAAGTATATTGTCTTCACATTATTTAGATAGTGTCTTTGTAGATTGGATTGGGTACTTTTGACTTCAAAATTTAATTGATTTCTGAGCTTTATACATAAGGTGGAATCTGTAGAGAATGGAAACTTCCAACAATGTTCTTTCTTGTTTAGGGTTCTAACCATTTGGGGGAAAGAAGTCAGTCTATGAACTCATAGACTCATAGACTAGCCCCAACTAGGTGAATATATGATGTAATGCTTTCACTTCGTGCATGGTATGTATTCCCATGCCCATCTGTTTGAGTCATGTACTAAAATAATGTTACCTAAAGAGTTTTGAAGGTTTGTTTTCACTATGAAATATATATGTGTTCTAATTTGAGAATTATGACCTGAGTAGCATTATTTGAGATATTAGTTTAGTGCCTTCTCTTTCAAATAGAATACTTTTTTCCACATTCAGAAAAAAAGTATAATGGTATACGATGTTACTTGGAGAGATTCCGTTGCTTTGTATTGAGTATACTAACCATTATGTGCTCTGCTCTTCCATTTGCTCTTCTAAGATCTTGATAGAATACTAATGACTGTTGAATTGTGGGTAGGTTGAAAAGAGGAGGAGTGGGAAAAAAGAAATGGCAAAGGACAAAAGCAGAGAGCAGTAGGATTACTTGACTGCTTCCTAATGAATACATACATTAGGGTAAGTGGCTCAACGAGACAAACCAAATCAAAACAACAGAAGAAAATATTTCCTATTCTTTTTAATAAAGCAGCATGTCTCCCTTGTACTTGGCAATATTTATTTATTTTTATTTTTTATGTGTAGAAATTTATTTTTAAGTAATTTATTTATATATAAATTTCACATCTTTGAAATCCCCGGGGTTCACCCCCCATCCTCCCTGACCATTCCCACCCCTCCAGTTATGTACTTCAATTTGGTTGTCACCTTATTTTGACTTTTCCTCATGACTTTTATTTTTCCTATGTCCCATATAACAGTGAAACCATTTGGTGTCTCTGTCTTTTTCTTTTTTGACTTGTTTCTGCTAATGTGATTTCTTCTAAGTACATCCATGTTATCATGAAAGCATCCAATTTGTCATTTTTAATTGAGGAGTAATATTACATTGTGTATATAAATCCGATGTCTTTTTCATCCAGTCATCTGTTTTGGGACATTTAGGTTGCTTCTATGTCCTTGCAATTATAAATAGTGCTGCAGTAAACATCGAGCACAGGTGTCCCTTTGTAAAAGCACTGAGGTCTCCTTGGGGTAGATTTCTAAGATAGCAATTGCTGGGTCAAATAGTAGTTCCATTTTCATTAATTTGAGGGTCCTCTACGCAGTTTTTCATAGTGACTGGACCAGTTTACATTCCCACCAGCAGTGTGACAGGTTTTTTTCTCTTTACATCCCCGACAGCAATTGTTATTTCCTGTTTTTTGGATGTGGGTTATTCTTACTGGTATAAGGTGGTATCTCATCATGGTTTTGATTTGCATTTCTACTTGGCAATATTTAATCAGTCATATATATAAGAGTTTATAACCATTCTATGGTTAAAATGAGATTATATTTTATATATTTTATAATATTTATATATGAACACAAATAACATAAGTATGCACATATATATGCACAAATAAGTGTATTTTGTATTAAATAAACATTTTTAAAGGAAAAGTAACATAGTGACATCTGCCTGACATACTCTAATTCTATTAACTGAAATTATTTATGCAAAGAACTTTTATAAAGTATGACAATAAGCTCAAAGATTTGTGAATGTGAGAAAAACAAAATACCTAATAAGAAGGTACATTATAATGGTATGAAAACTTTTGGGGAAAAAAAGTTATGAAGAATAAAGATAGAAGTAGGAAGTGTTTAAATTCTATGAAGTTCTCAAGAATTTTTTAAAAAACGTTCTAAATGCAATAATAAATATCTTAGTATGAACTAGTTCCCCAAATTTCTTCTTATAATGTCGTATTTCAGACTTTTGTAGATTTTTCTTTTAAAAATAGAAATATGAAAATTAATATAAAAGGTGAGGAGGTAAAAGAAAAGTCAGTTTAACAATGCAATCAATGAGGAACTCTTACCTTCATGAGTATTCCTAGAAGTTGTTGACACAAATGTGATAAAGAGTGGTGTCAATGTTAAGTTTTACAGTTTTGTTGGAAAAACAAGTGTGCAAGGAAGCCAAAATACTTTATAAATATGACATTCAGTTCACCTTATTTCTTCAGGTAGGGGAAACTTTTATTCTTTTGAAAATCTAGCTTTTATGTGTCTGTATTGAATATTTATAACAAAGTAACAGATAAAGTGATATGCTTTCATGCTTCTTTCTCATTTTCTTCATTAACTGCACCTTACTTTAATCTAAAATTTCCTTTCTAGGTGTTTTCATCATTTTATCTCTCTGAAGTTTCTCCAGGCTCTCCTTCCTTATCAGTCCAACATAAGTTAATCTTGGCCTTCCTCTACATCTCTTGTCCTTTAACTGACTTTCTGTATTTGGCTTTTTGTTCTGTATTATGCTTTCAAAATGAAAAGTTTTAAATATATAATTATTGACTGAATTTTCTCCATTTTCCTTATTTTCATTTGATACATTTTTTGTTATTTCTGACAAACCACTGTCATCCTCACTTTAGTTATATCACATCACTTATATCTTTCTTTACATACACTAGTTATTTCTCTTCCATTCAGCATAGGTAAATGAATGACTAAGCACTATTTTGACCTCCTTGACTTAATTTGATTTGTTCCCTCCCCTATTTTGAGTGAAAATCTAGGGGTGTGAAAAGAGCAATATGAAGGTAGCCTCCAGGTGTTGTTATCCCATCACACCTACCACCCAAACACTCATAGTCTACCATCATAATCTCTGTGCTGCTCCCTTCTCTGTCCTCCCCATTCCAAACCCTGCTCATTCTCTGGTGGCCTCAGTTTGACTGTCATGTTTCTAGGTTTTTCTAAAGGACTTGTTTTATCTGAATTTTTGTTTTGTTTCTCTTTATTCCATTTATTAGTGATACCACCCACTATTTGTTTTAGCCATTTGATTTATTTAACTTAGCATAGTCCTCTCCAGTTCCATCCATGTTGTTTTGAATGGCAAGAGTTTATCTAGGTTTGATTGCTGAATAATAGCCCACAGTGTATATATAGCACATCTTCTAGATTACTCATGTTTTGGGTAGGCTGTTTCCATAACCTAGCTAATTTAAATAGTGTTTTGGTGTATATAGTAGGGCATATTACATTTCTAAGTAGTGTTTTTGTCTTCAGATAGAGACCTAGAAGTAGAATTGGTGTCTATGGTAGATAAACATTTTGAATATTTTGAGAAAATTTTGCTTTTTTCCATAGCAGCTGGATTTTGCTACATTGCCAACAATAATGTGTTAGGTTTCCTTTTTCTCTACACCCTCAACAGCACTTACTATTTCTGGTCTTTTAGATATAGGATGTATTTTTCAGATATGGGAATATTTTTTGCATATGTAATCTATAGTTTCATATCTAACATTCAGTTTTTATTTCATTTAAATTGATTTTCATGTATGAGAAAATAGTCTAGTACATGTGTGAGGTGAATTCTCATTGTGTTTTTGACTAACATTTCCCTGATGATAAGTGATGATGAGCAATTTTTAAGGTAACTTTGACCATTTGTTTGTCTTCTTTGGAAAAACTCTTTAGCTCATCTGTCCATTTTTTTTATTGGACTATTTGTTTTCTTTTTGTAAAGACTTATGAGTTCTCTGTCAATCTTTAATATAAGCCTTATGCTGGATGTATAATTTACAAAATTTTATCACTTTCAACAGGGTGTCTTTTTATTTTAGTGATTCTTTTACAATCAGACAATTTTTAGATTGGTATAGTCTAAACAATTTTATTTCTCTGTGTTTTCTTGATGTTGAAGATAATCCACAAAGGCATCTCTGAAGCCTGTGTTGTAGAATGTTTTTGTGTATTCTTTCTTCTACATTTTGCTTATGGGCTATGTTTTGCATATGTAATTTGTAGTTTCAGATCTAACATTCAGTTGTGTTTTTTTTTTCATTTAAATTGATTTTCATGTATGAGAGAGTAGTGTAGTATCATTCTTTTGTATGTGACTGTACAGTTATCTAAAGTTATTGAAGTTTCCTTTCTACAGTTTATATTCTTAGTTTCTGTACCACAGATTGCTGTCCATATGGGTATAGGTTCATTTCTGGACTCTCAGTTCTATACTACTAGTTGTGTGATGTTTTGGTCCCATACCATACTGCTTTGTTTTAGCCTTATAGTATAATTTGAAGGCTGAAAGTGTGATATCACCATTATTCCTCTTTTATCAGAATTCCTTTTGACCATCTGGGGTCTTTCATGGTTAGATGTGAATTTCAGTACTTTGTGAATTTCAGTACTTTGTTTTATTTCTTTGCAGAATGCCAGTGGGACTTTGATAGGTATTACATTTAGCCTGTACGTTGCTTTGTGTTAGATGACCCTACCTTTATTTTTCTCTGTGCCTTCTCTTGCTTTAGACACTGTCTTAGTTTTCTTTGGATAAGTCCACCTCCTTTTTAAAGTTTATACCTTGGTATTGGATTCTTTTTGATATAGTTTTAAATGAGATTGTTTTACTGATTTCTTTCCTTTATGACTCATTATTTGCATATAAGGCAGTTAATATTTCATTGATTTTATAACCTATGATTTTGTGGAATTGATTTACTATTTCAATTACTCTTTTAATATAGTCTTTAGTTTTCAATGTATATTATCATGTCTGTAAATAATGATAGCTTTTGGGCCAGACATGAAGGCTCTAGCCTGTATGCAGCAGCCTAGAAAATCATAGCCAGGGCCAGGGATCACAGTTCAAGTCCTGCCAGGGTCACATAGCGAAACCTAGTTCCATAAAAATATAACTGGGTGTGGTGGTGCATGCCTATAATTCCAGCTACCTGGGAAGCTGAAGCTGGGGATTACTTGAGTTTGTGGTACCCCAGGCAATGTGAGCCTGTGGTTCCACAGGCAAAAATAGTGAGATGTAGTCTCAAAAAAAAAAAAAAAAATAATAATGATAGCTTAATGTAGCCCCATCTGTTTATGTTTTCCTTCATTTTTTTTTTTGCCTTCTGTAGATGTTTCTAGAAAGGGATTTTTGAACTGTAATTCATGGAGAGTTTTGTCCAAGTTTTTCTCTATGTATGCTATGGTTTTAGGTCTGACCTATAAGTCTCTTATCTACTTTGAGTTGATTTTTGTACATGGAGTAAGTGAGTTTTCTTGGTCCATTTTTTTGCATGTCTTAGTCCAGTTTTCCCAGCACCATTTATTGAAGAGGCTTTCCTTGTTCCAAGGTAAGTTTTTCACTCCTTTGTCAAAGATTAGTTGACTATATATGTGTGGTTTTATTTCAGGGCACTCAATTCTGTTTCATTGGTCTGACTGTCTGTTTTTGTACCAATACCATGCTGTTTTAATTATTATGGCTTTGTAGTATAGTTTGAACTTTGGAATTGTAATACCCCCATTCTCTTTTTTTTTCTGGTGAGGAGGCTTTTTGATATATGAGGTCTTTTGTTATTCCATATGAATTTCAGTAATTTTTCTTCTATCTCTTCAAAAAATGTCATTGGGATTTTTATTGGGATTGCATTGATTCTGTAGATTACCTTTGGCAGGATGGTCATTTTGATAATATTAATTCTTCCAATACATTAACAGGGAATGTCTTTCCATTTCCTTATGTATTCTTCTATCTCTTTTAGGAGCATTCTAAAATTTTCTCTGTATAATTCTTTCACATTTTTTGTTAGGTTTACTTCCAAGTATTTATTTATTTTTTTGGTGCAATGGTAAATGGAATGGTTTTTCTGATTTCTTCTTCTTCTATTTTACTTTTTGCATATAGGAAAGCCACTGACTTCTGTGTGTTGATTTTGTATCCAGCTACCTTACTGAACTGGTTTATTATTTCAAGTAGTCTTTCTGTGGATTTTGGGGGGTTTTCTATATAGAGAATCATGTCATCAGCATATAATGATAGCTTCAGTTCCTCTTTGCCTATTTGTATCCCTTTTCTGTCTTTTTTTTGCCTTATCACCCTAGCTAGAACTTCCAGTACAATGTTAAAGAGTAGTGGGGAGAATGGGCATCCTTGCCTAGTTCCAGATCTCAACTGGAATGACTTTAGTTTTTTCCCATTTAGGATGATATTTGCCATAGGTTTGTCATAGATGGCTTTTATTATGTTGAGGTAAGTTCCTTTAATTCCTAATTTTTCCAGGGCTTTTATTATGAATGGATGCTGGATTTTGTCAATCTATTGATATGATCATGTGGTTTTTGTTTTTCTCATTGTTGATGTGGTGTATTATGCTAAATGATTTCCAGATGGTGAACCATCCTTGTGCCCCTGGGATAAATCCCACTTGGTCATGGTGAATGATGCTTTTAATGCATTGTTGGATTCGATTTGCCAGGATTTTGTTTAAAATTTTTGCATCTGTGTTCATTAAGGAAATTGGTCTATAGTTTTCTTTTTTGGAACTGTCCTTATTTGGTTTTGGTATGAGTGTGATGTTTGCTTCATAGAATGTGTTTGGCAGTTTTCCTTCTTTCTCATTTTTTGGAAAAGTTTTAGTAGTGCAGGTAGGTATTATTTCATCTTTGAGTGTCTGATAGAATTCATTTGTAAAGCCATTGGGTCCTGGGCTCTTGTTTATAGGCAGAGTTTTGATGACTGCTTCAATTTCACTGCTTGTGACTGGTTTATTTAAGTTCTCTATATCTTCCTTGTTCAATTTTGGAAAGTTGTATATTTCTAAGAATCTGTCCATCTCATCCAGGTCATTGTATTTATTTCCACATTGTTGTTCCAAGTAATCTCTAATTGTCCTTTGGATTTCTTTTGTATTTGTTGTAATTTCTCCTCTTTCACTTGTTATTCTGTTTATTTAAATTTCCTCTCATCTGGCCGGGCATGGTGGCTCATGCCTTTAAGCTTCAGCCTATGAAGCGGCCGGCGCTAGGGATCGCAGTTCGAGTCCTGCCTGGGGCCCGTAGCGAGACCTAGTTCCAAAAAAATAGCTGGGCGTGGTGGCACGTGCCTGTAATCCCAGCTACCTGGGAAGCTGAGGCTGGGGATTGCTTGAGTCTGTGGTACCCCGGCCAACGAGAGCCTGCGGTTCCATGAGCAAAAATAGCAAGACATAGCCTCAAAAAAAAAAAAAAAATTCTCTCATCTTTCCTTTGTGAGCGTTGCAAGGGGCTTATCAATTTTTTTTTTTTTTTTTTACTTTTTCAAAGAACCAGCTTTTGGTTTGTTGATATTCTGGATAGTCTTTTTGGCTTCTTGGTTATTTATTTCTTATTTTTGTTATTTTTTGTCTTCTGGGTTTTGGGTTTTTTTGTTGCTCTTTTTCTAATCTTTCGAGTTGGTAGATTAGGTTGTTTTTTGGTTAGTTTCTTGGTTTTTGATATAGGCCTGTATTGCTATGAATCTTTCTCTTAGATATGCTTTTGCTGCATCCCAGTCATTTTGGAATGTTGTGTCTTCTTTGTCATTTGTTTCAAATTAAATTTAAATTTCTTCTTTAATTTCTTCAATTATCCATTCTTCATTTAGTAGCATGTTGTTCAGTCTCTAAGTGTTTGATGTTCTTCTTGCTTTCTTTCCATTGTTCACTTCTAGTTTGATATGCTTATGGTATAAAAAAAAAGTTGGTATTATTTTAGTCTTTGTGTATTTATTCATGTTTGCCTTGTGGCCTAGTATGTGGTCAATTTTAGAGTATGATCCATTTGCATTTGAGAAGAAGGTATATTCTTTTCCTTGTGTGTGCAGCATCCTGTAGATATCTATTATGTTCATTTTGTCTAGACCTTTCTTTAACATTTTTGTGTCCTTGTATAGCTTTTGTTTTTTTAATCTGTCCTTTGTTGAGCGTGGGGTTTTAAAGTCCTCAACTACATATGTGTTTTCATATATTTGTTTTCAGTTCTCCTAGTCTTATGAATCTTGGTGCCTCCTCACTTGGTGAGTATATGTTGATAATTATTATGTCTTTTGGGTTGGTTGACCCTTAAACCATCAGGTAGTGACCTTCCTTATCCTTTGCTATGTTTTTTATTTTGAAATCTTCTTTGTTTGCTGTAAGAATGGCTACCCCTTCCTTTTTTTTGGGGGGGGGGCATTTGCTTGTAGAATTGTTTTCCATCCTTTTACCTTCAATCCTTTTACCTACCTTGATGAGGTTAGCCCATTCACATTAAGAGTAATTATTGATGTTTAAGGTTCTAACAATGGGTTCCTGGTGGTCTTTTGGGTTCTGTTTTGTTTCTTCTTTCTTTTCTTTTTATTATTCATTCTTTTTATTCTTCTGCAGGTTTCTATCTTAGGGCTTCTTACAGGAGTTCTTGGAGTGGGGATTTGTGGTAGCAAATTTCTGGAGGCTTTGTCTGAGAAGGTTCTAATTTTTCTTTCATAGATGAAGGAAAATTTTGCTGGGTAGAGTATTCTTGGTTGGCACTTTTGTCTTGGAGTGTTTTGAAGATGTGGCACCATTCTCTCCTTCCTTGGAGTGTCTCTTCTGAGAAATCTGAGGTCAGTCTGATTGGTTTTCCTTTGTAGGTTATCTGTTTCCCTTCTCTTGTTATTCTCATAATTTTTTCTTTATATTTGCTCTTGAAAGTTTTACTATGATGTGTCTTGCTGTGTTTCTTCTTTCATTAAGTAGTTTGGAGTCCTTTTTTCTTCCTGTATGTTTGTTTTCATTTCTTTCTTCAGGTTTGGGAAATTTTCCTCCAAAAACCTTTCAGATCCTATGTTTTTCTCTTCTCCTTCTGGGATTCCAATTACTCTTACATTTGTTTTCTTTATGGTATCTGACAGATCTCTGATATTTTTCTTCTGTCTTACTTTGTTTTTCTTTCATTCTCTTTCTTTGTTCTCTTTACTTCTGTATCCTCTAATGTGCTGATTTGTTCTATTTCTTCAGATCTGTTTTCCTGGCTCTTCCCTACATCTTTGAGCTCTTCTATTGCTCCTCTTATACACTGCATTTTCTGCAGCTTCTTATTTAGGGTTTCAATTTCACTTTTCTGTTCATCAATATACTACTCATTTTGTTGCATTCTTTTCTATACTTTTCTACCACTTCTTTTAGTTTGTTGAAAGCTTCTACCCTCTTGGTTTTCCTCTTTTCCCCTCTTCCTTGGCCTCTTTGAGTGCTTTTATCATGTTGATTCTGAATTCTTTGTCTGACATATGAAGCATTTCTTCCATGCCATCCATGAGGTTTCTGCAGATTGTTTATCCTTTGTTCAGGAATTATTTTTCTTAAGATTTGCTTGAGTATTTATATTCTTCCTCCTTCCTGTGTTTTGCTTTTGGACTTCTCTAATTATTGAATGATTACCGCTTATTAGATATAATATTAGATAGCTATAGTATTAGATAGCCTGTTGAACCCTATCTAGTTGTGGTTAACTCTGTCTTTGTGCTTTTGCTGCTGTGGTGGTTATATCTTGCTTCAGTTGGCTATTTTGGGGGACAAGTTCCTATTCAGAGAGTGAATATGGTGACTAGATGTGCTTTCTATTGTATTATCTGTCTTCTTTTTTCACTGTTTCTCCTCTTTCAGCTTGATGGGTCTTAAATATTTTTTAGTGCCTCTGAACATCTATGGTTTGTCATGTAACCCTTTTTGACTAGGGTGTCTTGATGCCCTTGGATAGTGAGTGTCCTTGTTTTTCAGGTCTGCACTGGTGTCACACAGCAGCACCGGGGCTTCTGGGATTTTGTGGTGCCAGCTCGTAGCCTCCAACTTGTCTTTCCCTGGCCCAATAAAACTCAGTCTGTGCCTCGCCTGAATGGCAGAGGTCCAATCAGTTGCAAAGCTTGTGGTCCCACTCTATCTCCCTGGTGCATTACCTTGGCAACTGGAAGTAGTTGGGTGCTGGCTTGAGCCTTCACCTGAGCCCCCCCCTCCAGCCTGCTGGGGGGGGGCAAGCTAGTTTCTACTGAATTGGATTTCCCTGGGCCATTAAAACTCAGTCCGTGCCTAGCCTGAATAGCAGGGGCCCATTCAGTTTATAATTTCTCATGCAAATCAGAGATCTCTGGTTTCATACAAACTAAATTATTTATTAAAATGATAAATCTGCATAGTGAGTGGAAACAAGGTTTTTTTCTGGGTAACTGGTTATATGATCACCTTACCAAGTCAGTTTACATATAGTAAACCTGAACCCAGTGATAGTGATATGATACTTAAATAGAGCTACTAATAATGATAACTAGCATTTTCTTAGTGAAATGATTGCCAAACTTTTATATACATAAAGTAATCTGAGTGACTTAATTAGAAAGGAAGATGCACAATACAAATTATAAATGAGAACTTGAGGGAATATCCCCAGGCATCTGTACTTTGTTATCAACTATTAAAATGATTAGCAAATGCATTAGTATTAATTCACTACGGTATTATTTCAATCTAATATTTTAAAAAATCCCTACCAGTTTCAAGATTACTAGTCACCTTGTCAAATAAGACCCATGACAGAAAGTTACTTTCTGATTTTTTTTACATAAATTTGGGACAAGAATAATTTCCTGTGTTAGTTAAAAATAAAATCTAATATAATAAAAACTGCATCAAGCCCTAGTAGTTTTATGTTAGTAGTAAGAACATGGATATCTACTGCTGCAGGATTATAGAGAAAAACATAAAATATATTTCGCATATGTCTTGTAAAGAAAAATGAACAAACACTGTTAGAGAGGTGAAGACACATAATTCCATCAAATAGCCATGGTTAAATATTTATTATTAAGATTTTTGAAAAAAAGCTACTGATATTGGCCTCTTCCAGCCCTATAACATGTCTATTCTGTTATTTCTGACCATACAGCCTCATACAGGTGACTTATTTTTAATGAGGTCTTGGATCTTCAGGAATTCCCATAGCTAAAAGAACTAGTTTCTTATTTTTCTCTAAAAGCTTATCAATGAATTTTAAAAAGTAGTGTCTTTAAAAAAAGCTAACATGAGTGAGGTCATTAGGATGAACCTTAATATAATATGACTTTAATTTTTATATAAATAGGGGGTCAGGACACAGACATGCAGAGAGGGAGGACCATGTGAAGACACAGAGATAACAGAATCATGTACAAGAAAGGTAGAAAGATGTGTTAAGGAAACAGTCCTGCTAACACCTTAATCTCAGACCTCTAATTTCTAATGGAAATAAAGTTTCTGTTTATTAAGACAGACCTAGAAAGCTATAAAGAAGTATTATATTTTGAGGTGTTTATGAGACATTCAATTGGAGATTTAAATTGACCAAGGAATCTGCACTAGAGATATAAACTTGTCAATCATTGTCATGTAGATGTTACTTAAGGATATTAAACTGGGTGGTATCTTTAAGAAAATGATAGTAGAAAAAGAACAGAGAGTCTAAAATATAAAAGAGTAGAATATATAAAATATTCTAACTTTAGGGAAATAAAGTGAGAGGGAGAATCTTAGCAAAAGACTCTGAAAACGACTGACTAGTCTGAACATGAAGAATGTGATTTGAAAAGGAAACTAATAATTTGTTTCCCAAACCATAATATACATCGAGGAAAATGTGAGCAAAACCCTTCATGAATTGCAATCTAGAAATTAATTTCTAGATACATCTATAGCAGGTAAAAAAATGAAGGAAAACATTAACAGCTGGAACTATATCAAACTAAAAAGCTTCTGTACAGCAAAAGAGATAACAGAGAAAGCAAAAAGAAACCCAACTGAGTGGGAAAAAGTTTTTGCCCTACATACAAGTGATAAGGGTCTGATAACAAAGATACACAAATAACTCACACAACTTCACAAAAGCAAAGTAAAAAACCCAGTTAAAAATGGGGAGAAGAATTAAAAAGACACTTCTTCAAAGAGGAAATACAAATGGACAACAGGTACATGAAAAACCATTCAACATCGCTAGCAATAAAGGAACTGCAAATCAAAACCACAATGAGATACCACCTTACACCAGTAAGAATGGCTCACATCCAAAACACAGGAAACAAGTGCTGCCAGGGATGTGGAGAGAAAGGAACACTCTTATACTGCTGGTGGGAATGTAAACTGGTCCAGCCTCTATGGAAAACCATGTGGAGGACCCTCAAATTAATGAAAATGGAACTACCGTTTGACACAGCAATTGCTCTCTTGGGAATCTAACCAAAGGAGACCTCAATGCTTGTACAAAGGGACACCTGTGCTCAGATGTTTACTACAGCACTACTTATAATTGCAAAGTCATGGAAGCAACCAAGCAACCTAAATGCCCCAAAACATGATTGGATGAAAAATATGTGATACATATACACAATGAAATATTACTCATCAATTTAAAATGACAAATTGGATGATTTTATGATAACATGAATGTACTTAGAAGAAATCATATTAGCAGAAACAAGTCAAAAAGAAAAATACAGACATCAAATGGTTTCACTATTATATGGGACATGAGAAAGATAAACAAAACCCGTGAAGAAAAGTCAAAGCAAGTTAACAACTAAAATGAAGGACACAACTCGGGGAGGGGGGGGAGAGACAGGGTGGAAACGGGTGGGGAGGGGGCACGAACTCCGGGAATTACAAAGAAGTGAAATGTATATATAAATAAATTATTTAATTAATTAAAAATAGTAATTTATTTCCTAAACAAAGGAGCTAGTAGGCATTTCAAATATTCTTGATAGCTTCAATAGAGACTGAGAATTGTCTATTGTATTTAGTAATGGGAAGATCATTGATAATGTCATTAATTTGTGTTTTAATGTGATTAGGGGAGAGGTAAAAATTTGACTTGAATCAATTTAAAGGAGAATAGGAGGTAAAAAATTTAAATAAATTTATATCTTTTGCATGTATCTAGCACAGAAAAAAAAAGACCACATTGA
Source organism: Uropsilus gracilis (assembly GCA_004024945.1). Classification (NCBI taxonomy): domain Eukaryota; kingdom Metazoa; phylum Chordata; class Mammalia; order Eulipotyphla; family Talpidae; genus Uropsilus; species Uropsilus gracilis. The sequence goes on along the minus strand of PVHY01006359.1, from coordinate 1,986 downwards.
ATCTGCTTACTAAAGTTTTTTTAAGTGAAACACTAAATCCAGTTTCCACATCTGTAAAGCTAAAGCATGAACTTTAATAGACATGATCTCCCAAGGTCCTTTAAAAGTTCCTGCTATTCTCAGAAATCTTGCCAAATGCTAATCATGATATAGTTTTATGGATTTGGGTGTAGAACAGCTACTCCCTCCATAATAATATATTCTAAGAACATACCTCTAAAATTTTACATACCATAAAACAGTAATATCTTTTTCAGAGAGCTATTTACGTTTTATATTTGATACCATAATGGGTCTTCTCAGAACAGACATTACATTAAATAATTTCAACTGAGAATTGTTTTTATAAATTAAATTAAATTATGAGTAAAACTGATGAGTGTACTCTTTCAGAGTAAGACATAAAGGTATTATTTTAGAGATAAAGCTTTTCAGAAAATGCAAACATTATCTAGTGGCATACTGAATCTCAAATCCTGTTGATATTTTGTACACTATATTGTAACAGTTAATTAAGACATATGAATTTTAATTAAATATGTTTGATCTATAAAGTTTTCAATTAATAATATATAGTTATTAATTTTAGCTTTTTTCTTTTTCTTTTTTTTTTTTTTTTTTTGAGACTAGGTCTCACTATTTTTGGGGACTAGGTCTCACTGTGTTGCCCTGAGCAGAACTCGAACTGTGATCCCTAGCCGCAGCCACTTCATAGGCTGAAGCTTACAGGCACGAACCACCGTACCCAGCTAATTTTAACTTTTTTCTTAAAGATTGAATTTAACTCAAGATATGGATGTAAGACAAGAATGTATATGATATTTAAAGGAAGAAGAAAATTATGTGATCTATGTTATTAATTTATTTTTAAGGTACTCTTTTCAAAATGTTTTTATAGAACCTGTAGTGAGCTAAAAATTACATATTAATAGGTTAATTAAATGGAGGTGACACTTGTTTCATGGAACTTTAAATCTAATGGAATAGACAAAATGAAAATAAACAAATAAAAATGATTAATTAAATTTGTGTCACACTCTACCATAGCAATGGCATTAGAAAGTTGGTTTCTAAAGTCAAATAATAATAAAATAAAATTGCTGCTTTGAAAAAAATTTGTGAGAGAAATCTTATATAGAAAATGCCATAGTGTTTTATAAGCAGGAAAGAGCATACTTTATACATTATGAACAAGAAAATCTAGATATAAGTAATTTGATACTTGAATGATAAGTAGAAACCATCCAAACAAGAAAAAATGTTTGTAGCCAAAATCTATCAGAAAAGAGATTATAAAATAGAAAAGGAAAAAGGATTGGGTGACTATATTTTAGTGAGTAATTTTAAATAAAATCAGAGAGATGGGACTGTATCTTGCTTGTCCTATAGGATTCATTTTAAAGATTTCTTTAACAGTGATTGTTTTCATACCAATTACTATGACACTTTTTATTATACTAATTTTAATAATCTAGAAGAGATGGATAGATTCTTAGAAAGTCATGACCACCTTGTTTTTTTTTTTTTTTTTCCCAGAAAGAAATAGAAAACTTGAACAGTCTAATGATAAGGAAAGTGAAACACGGTGAATATTCTCCCAAAAAGAAATAGGGAACCAGATGGTTATACCAGTGAAGTCTACCAGACTTTCAAAGATAAACTAATACCTATATTTCTCAAATCTTTCAAAAAGTATTGCTTGAGATTTCTTGCAAAGGAAATCTTTTTGCCAAGGACTGAAAGGAGTGCCATCAGGAAGACCAGTTAGAAGGGCTAAGAAATATTCTGAAGTGTAAAACAATGAATTCATGGAGGAAATGGCAGTAGCAGTAAGAAATGGACTGAGTCATTCTGGCGATGGAATTAAAAAGAATTAATTAGTGATTAATTAGATGCAGGAAATAAAATTACATTAAAGGTTGAAAAATCTTCCTGAAGATTTAGACAATTAGTGTACCTTTCTACTTATTCTTTTATTTATTTTTT